>JAZHYW010029245.1:0-65133 GCA_037355805.1 Ixodes ricinus | reverse complement strand
ATGCATATGATTACAGCAGCTGCTTTGTCGCGTCTCGTATGCAACGACACCTTGTCTGCCTTCCGGCAACCACCTGTGTTTTGGTTGTCGACCAGGCGAGGCATTACCTTAGTAAAGCCAGTACGCCAGCAGACAAATCGCCGTCACGCCCCAGCAATGATGGTTATTTCATAGCCACTATTATGAGGCGAATAATTTTGCGCATCAACCGTAGTCGAGAACCGACACAACACATGAGAACCGAGTCGATCGATTTCGTAATTTATTCAGAACAGCAAAGGTGCGGAATGATTCCAGAATTGTTCAACCCGGAGTGGCAACCCGCGTCAAGTTTCTTCATAGTTTTGCCACCACTTCACCGTGACATACTGCATTGAGGACTGCAAACGAAAGAGCGGAGTCATCGTTGATGGAGTGGCAGAATGTCGTTGACCTGAAGTCAGACGACAACGCCATGCTGTTGCATCGAAGTACGGAAATCAACTCAACGCGAAATCCAAAATACGTTATATATATATATATATATATATATATATATATATATATATGTTCAGATCGCTTGTTTCTTCTTTATCCCCTTGTTACCCTTTCCACGGATTCATTCTTGTCCAGCTGGCTTGCACCTTTGCATTAATTGCATTATCATCAAGTTAAGCCTGTTGCTTCCGCTAGGGGAAATATCCAAGGTCACTAAGTCAATTTGGCGAATGACGTGCCCTTATTTGCGCCCTATTCTTACCAATTAATGACCGAACTCTGCATATACGGCTCTGACTTTTCCAATGGGGAGCGGCAGCTGTTGGGAAGAAGAACGGTCATGTTTGCCCCACGTAGATGGCGCCACCAATGCCGGCAAGCCGCGCGGTTGGCGCAGTGTGAGGGAAAATCAGTTCGTGTTTTCATATCCGCGAAAACGCAAGATCAAAAATTCGATTCTCAGCTCGCGTTCTCAGCACGGCGAGAGTCACGCAATAGATAGTGATAAATAAAGAAGCCTTAATGCTGCTTTACAAATCACTTACCCTTATTAACAATTGTTTCTTGCTTTCCGCATCTGCTTTCGCAGTTTGGCTTGTCTCAAGAGACACGAGAGGCGCAAGTTCGCCAGTGCGGCGGATCTGCTGGAAGCACGGGGGCGGCCCCCCCCCCCCCCAAAACAAAGTCGACCCCTCTCCCTCCCCCTTCTGGAGGGCAACTTGACATGGGTGGACCCCTTGCACAAGAAAGAATGGGAGAATAGTATCCTTGTACCCCACCCCCCCAGAACGGAGTTCTGGATCCACCCTGAAGTTCGCCGGCAATGGCGACGGCAGCCTCCAACGCCTTCGCTCACCTGCAGTTTGCACGGCATTTATTACGGCAGCCATCTCCTGAATAAACTCCGCAAACATGCCCGTCGTTCGATCTGCTCCCCGACAGCAGCCACTCCACCATAATGTTTGTTTTAATTATAATTTTAGTGTTGTTGGTAGTAGAGAATTGAAATTTTAGTATGTTAATTGAACCAGTAATATACGCTTGTATTTGAAAAATTAGAGCTTGGTACGTCAATGTATGATGTTAATCGGGCCAGTTTAGGTGTGCATATTTTGTTTATTGGAACATGCTGTAGAGCTTGATACGTCTAGGTTTACGTGACCATGACCAACGTTGAGCATAGAGTACAATGCTCCTGCTTGTCGTCTTTTATTGCAACGTAAGCGAAACCGGCCTGCTCCTAAAGGGCAGTATCGTGCTGCCTGCGCGACAGGTTAGCGCTGCCCTGGAATTAAACAACGCAGAAAAGAGAACTGAAGGCGCGGAAAGTGCAGAAAAACGACACACATTTGTCTGTCGCTTCGACTTGATCTCTTTTCGTGTCTGGGATTGTTTTACGTCGCTTAATGCAAGGTTGCTCCAGATTGCCTTTCCAACACAATATTAGAGACGACGCCTTTTGAGCACGAGAGAAACATATGTCACGGCCGTCTCGACAGACAAATGCAAATGGTAACATGCTTCCTACAACGTGATAAGGGAGTTTGTTCATCGAGAACTCAGCATATTACAAAGCCCTTCGAAATCGCAAATAAAATTTTACTTATTCGCATGTTTTTAACTATGCGTTAATGCCCAAGGGTGGCGTTTTCAAACCTATGATGGAATTAAAGACGGCGTCGTGGTGACATACAACCGTGCCGAGGCAAAACACTCTTAGATTACATAAAGCCCGTGTTAAGAATGGAACGTTCGGCGACCTTCTTCCGAGTTTCAACGCTGCGGAAACGAGTCATGATCTGTCCGGGAACGTCGCCTGCTGGACGGGGCCTACGCGAAACGAGTCCCGACGAGTACGGAACCGTCGCCTACGTGTCTGCGCCTGCGGAGACAGGTCTCAACGCGCCCGTGACGTCAACGGGACGTGTGCGTGCGTGCGGCTTGGTGCGCTCCGGAAGGGGAGAGAGGCCTGGCCTAACTGCGGAGAACTTTGGCTACGACGCACTTCTGGCTACGACGCGGCGGACCTTGCTACGACGCACTTGACGGCGGGTTGCTGCTGCGCACTTGCTGCCCTGGCGGGGAGTGAGGGAGAAAACGGACCCCATATAAGGCGGAGCGCGAGGCTGCTCCGGAGTTCTCTCGGATTTGACGACTGTATCGCAACCATGTAATTAAACCGTTCGTTACGTTACCACCCTCCCACCTCCACTGGACCCCTGGGTTCTTCACTTCGGGGAATGGTCGTCGTCACGAGCCAGGAAGCTCCCGGACGTGCGGCATAAAACCCCCGCCTCTAACACCCGGTAAAAAATGAATAGAAAATTTTATCAGGAACCCATACCTGTTAAAAGCTTCTTGTTAATATTTACTGCTATTTAAGGAAACGAAAGAGGTGGGCACAGCGCAATACCCGATGTTCTTGTGTTTCCTCATCAGAAAGCTGCACAGTGGCTGGCACAGCCTATGGGACCAGTATGTTGATTGAATAAAAAGAAGGGCAAGCGATATCAACTTCATGACTTGTCATAAACGGGGGAATAGGCAACTGACTGGTAAGCCTGAAATCGGAGGAAGGTGGGGAGGTCTGGAAGGAACTTGATGAAGCAAATATTAATGTCAGCATAATTATACGTACCGTAGTTTCCGGGCTAAAGTCCGCACTCATGCATAGTCCGTAGAGGAGAAAATTTTTCGCTAAAAAAATATACTTCGCTATATACAATCCGCACGCACAAAAAAAAATTATACACACCACATTTTGAAAGAATTTCTGCTCTACTTCGTTTCAGCGGGTCCAGACGCAGCCGATGCTGCAAGCTGCTGAGCTCCGGGCTCCCAGCGTCCCTGCCGGAGCACGCGAGCTCGTGCAGTATGAGGCACTGTTCAGGGCCACACGCTCGTGCTTGTAGCATCGGCTGCGTCTGGACCCTGAAACGAAACAATGCCTATTGACCAAAGCGAAAAATTCAGCCAGACGAGAAATTATCATTTACGTGATCAATCATTCACAACATCTGTCACGTCTCGTCATAATAAACAATCTTGGAGAAAAAAAGAAAATTCCCGTATTATAGTTTGCACTTGTAGATAGTCCACACAGTGTAAAGTTTAAACTTTTAATAATATTGTACGGTTCGAGGGCTTATAGTCCGAAAAAGGCAGTGCTTTGAATTTTTGAGCTTTGCGAGAAGTGAGGTTCACCGCAAAACACATCCTCAAAACTACAACGAAATGAATGAAATGTACTTTTTTATTTTCTCTTGTCTCCAGTCCCGGTTACTCAATCGCCGACTCCAAGCACGCCTACAACCCCAATGGCTTCAAACATTACCGGTAGGTGTGTTCAATCCTGCATCGTGTGAGGCCGTCATAGGTCATGCGTATCCTTGTGCATTAAAGTTAAGAAAGGCACTTCCTTTTCCACTTAGAAGCAAGTAATCAAGACAATGTCAGGCCTGAAGCGGAAGCGACTAAAGACTATGGCGTGGATGCTTCTTTGGCCACACATGTTTATTTTTTCCATCTTGACCTTGATTTGCTATTATGAACGATTTGCGTTATTGACAATGTTTATTGAGAACTGTGGTGTCGATATTAACGAAACGTTACTCTAATTACTTATGCACATGGTTGAAAAAACCTCGACACTGCGGGTAAACGACACAACACTAAAATGTCTCTAACACAGCTCAGCAATGGAGCTGTGTTAGGCTTTTTTGAGTGTTGTGTCGTTACCCGCAGTCTCGGGGTTTCAACCATGTGCAATATACACCAGCTCGTTTGTGCCTGCACTTACTGATGCGCCGCCAGGAAAAGAAAAAGGAAAAAAAAAAAGCTACAGTGGCCTATCACAGTTTTCAAAACGCTAAAGCAAGTCACAACAAGTCTGCTATAGTTTGTTTCATCTTAAGTCCAGGCGCAGCCGACGCTACGGGCTGATGGGACAGAATCAGAGAGCGTCGAAAGCGCACCGTCAGCGGTGATCATGTCATGTTTCTGTGCGTGTTCTATTATCGCTGTTACGAATACGAAAACAAACAAACAAAGTACTTGTGACATGCCCTTTTGGCATAATTTAGCCCATTACCTCGTAGAGTCGGCTGGGTCTGGACCACTCTGGTTCGCTGAGCTGAAACAAAACGCATAATTCACACTACTGCTGCACCCCAGAACAGCTAATCACGGTGAACAATAGAAGGGCACCAGGAAACGTAAAGGCTCGCAAATATAATAACACTAGAAAAATGCGATGTCCCCGCATGGAGAAGTAAAATGTCCCCGCAACGGAGAAGTAAAATGTTCTTATCCCTGAGCATCTCGCATTTCCGTTTTACATCTAATCGTATTCTGAGCATCGTAATTCCCTGGGACCCTCGCACTTCTTCAACAAAATAAACTGTCCCCGTGTTCTGCAAAAAAAAAAGTGAAAGCCGTTTACAACTCCCTGTAACGCCGAATTAGAGCGCAGCTCTTGAGGAGGAGGGGAAGGCACGGGGGGGGGCCACGTGACCTCGGAGAGGGGGGTCACGTGGCCTGGGGGTCACGTGACCTCGAGGAGGGGGGGGGGAATTTTCCCCACTAAATGTTAGCAGGGAAAATTTTCCGCCAAATTTAGTGGGAAAATTTCCCGCTAGATTTAGCGGGGAAAAATTTCCGCTAGATTTAGCGGGGGAAAACTTCCCGCTAGATTTAGCGGGGAAAATTTTCCGCTAGATTTAGCGGGGAAAATTTTTCCGCTAGATTTAGCGGGGGAAAATCTCCCGCTAGATTTAGCGGGGAAAATTTCGCGCTAGATTTAGCAGGAAAGTTTCCGCTAAGATTGTAGGGAAAATTTTCCGCTAGATTTAGCAGGGGAAAATTTCCGCTAGATTTAAGCGGGGAAAATTTCCGCTGACTTGTGAGGGAAAATTTTCACGCCCGTTCGGGAAAATTTCCCGCTAGATTTAGCGGGGAAAATTTTCCGCCAGATTTAGCGGGGAAAATTTCCCGCTAGATTTAGCGGGGAAATTTACCCATCATGCACCTGCGCGGTTACGCCGACGCCGACGGCGGCGGCGACGCCGACGGCGACGCCGCTCAAGCCGGAAACGGGCGCCCAAGGAAGGCTGCGCTCTAAAAAAAAAAAGTGATGAACTTTACAGACATTTTAGGGAATCGGGGTAGGGCAGTACTAAGGCCCCAGCGTCCACGCTTTGCGTTCAGGTCCAAGCCAGCTGCTCGTGCTTCCGCTGTCGGACACGTCGGTCCTGCTCCTCTGGAGTCCCGTGCTGCAGTACGTGCCGGGAGGCGAGTACAGGGTGCGCGTCTCCAGCGGCAACTCCACGGGCGCCTTCGTGTACGTGGGTCTGGCCCTGTCGTACATCTTCTCCAACCTGGACCCGACGCAGAACAAGACCTTCGCAGTGCAGTGGTGCACCACGCGGAGCACCTGCAGCGCGTCCACCACCTCCTTTCAGCTCGCCACGGCCCCGAGTAAAGTCTGATGCACACCGAGTCGACAACGCCTTCCACCGTCACCGATAGATCAGAAGCGCAGGCGCGGCAAGTCTGCAACATCTCATTATACCTCTGCAACAAATCAGACTGCGACATTAACCAATGGCTCGACCGCCGGAGAAGGAATAAATTATTAGAAAACAAAAATGAAGATAACAGGCCGCACACGGCGTACACTGTCAGTGGATTCAAAATAATCGAATCGCGCGATCTGGAATTTTGACATAATAACGGGGTGAGTCAACAACAGGCAGCAGATTGAACACGACCGCAGCGTCAGCGATTTGGCTGGGGCTCGTGTTCAATCATCAGCTTCGTTTGATTTACTTGCACCTACTGCACCGCTGCAGAAAGGCGTGGGGCAGTGTATTTCCGGTATGTGTACTGAGATAAGACTGGATGTACACCGCCCTACACTTTTCTGCAACCAGTTGCAGGAGGTGCAGGTAAATAGAATCGAAGAGAGTGTGTATAGAAGGACGCTTGGTGTGAGGCTCGAACCATAGGTTTATTATAATGTGCGCTAGAGGTTCAAGTGGCGCTAGTGTCTATGCGACTTCCGGGATGCCAATTGAAGCAGACAGCAACCAGTCTATTTTTGCGGTACTCCTGTGCATTCCTCTGGGAAAACGCCCGTGCATTTTGTCTCTTTGCCGGAAAATAACATGGAACACTTTTGTTAATTGGGTCGTACCGAATAGTATGTATACGTACCTCTATTAACCTCGTAAAAGTGTAATTGCTTTAGTTACGGCATTTTTTTGTACCAATGAACGATCTTAAACTTCGCTATATTGTAGGCCCAAAGCTCTGTTCCATAGCAGGTATGTAAAAACGAGCGACGATTCTAAGCAAAATAACAATAGAAAGGAATGTAGAGTGTTTTCAAGGTTTGCCAGCATTCCGGTGGGGCATATAGACCCTTCCATCGCTTACCAACCGGGCGAAAAATGCTGAGTCACTGAGGTTTGGACGTATGCGCAGCGTCTGATATACCGCACAGCAGAGGAACAGTGCATGCTCAGAAGTCTTTCCACAGCCCAGCAGACAAAAATGGCAGCGCGCAGAAGGCGATTTTGCAAAGGTCTATATATTGCTAATATGCCCACCCTGAAACTATATGAGAATGACGCCACCGTGCATCTTTACGCGCGGTTGAAACGATTCGAAGCGTAAAGAATAAAGTACGTGGGCTATGAAAGGTGTGTCTTTTTTATTATTTCCTATGTCGGGCAGCTTTCATGGGACACCTGTTCTCTGGCTTCTCCCTATTTTCAAATATTTCGAGCGTGCGGGTGGTTTTGAACGCAGAACGAGCATTTTCGGATATAGATATTCGTGAACAGAAAGAATAAAGCGGTACCTATTTATTGCAAATCGGACTATGTTACGTGGCCTTTAATTTATTTTGATCGTCTGCATGCATGCACAAGGAGTTGCTGATCCAGTGTTAATGCGTAGTTCTTGCCGTCTCTCTTGGTTTTCCACGTGTCCCTCGTTCCTTTGCCACGTGTATCCTCCATGTTGGAAAGCGCCGACGCCGTGTTCGTGCTAACAGTGTCCGACAGTTGCACATAAATACATGTATGAAGCCGTTTTAGCACCGTGTTTAATGCCATGAATTTGAAACAAAAACGCCGTAAGTGACCAATTATTTTGTCTGCGTGACTGGGAAATGTTTCAATCTACGCACGTTCGAAGTATTCGTGACATTTGCTTTGATAATCGAGTGCAGGAAAAAAATGCACTCGCATTTTCCCATAGAAATGCATTACCGGAAGTCAATTTCCGACTGGTTGCTTGCTCTCTGCTTCAATTTGCCTCGGCACACTAGTGCCAGGCGAACCTCTAGCGGACATTATAATAACTCAATGGCTCAAACCCAGTTGCTGAGCGGGCGCCCCAGTGGCTGACCCCGAGATTTGATTAATTTAGGTGGTGTTTGTTAAGTTAACGCCTCCTAGAACATAATGTCGTAATACTGGATTTTCTACGTCATCAATCAAAGGCCAACGCGGGGCATATATTTTACGCAAGTGCGGCGCCAGCGTTTGACAACGGTACCCATAATACGTGTTCTCCCGAACGGTGTGATGTTAGCTGTTCTCGGATGACGCGGTCAGGGTGGCTGATCGTAGACATACTGGCGAAAAGCAGGAGCGAACGCGAGTGTCGCTGTCGTCGCGGCGTCCCAACTCCTGGCAGCCGAAGCTATCCGCGGGCTGTCAAACTGGAGAGTGCCATACAGCAGAACAGGCGTCTGCCACATGCACCACTGCTGCTGTGACACCACCAAGGGTCGTGGCCGGCGACAGCGTGACGCTTGTACGACGTCATCATAGGGAAATCGAGGGACCACGTTTTTGGACGCAGTAAACAAAACAGATAGAAAAGGGTTCCAGGCACCTATATGTAGTTCGACTGAGTCTCTGTTCTCATCTCTGAGCACGAACTGCAGCGGAACGTGGAGGCAGCACTTGTCTCCGATATGTGCCCTGTGTTGGCATCCAGTAGCTGACATAAAAAACCCAGCACTACGTAATTGTTATTTAGGATATGGTGGGGTTGGGTGTTCATCAATTATATTTTTTTCATCTTGGAAATATAACATTTTAGCAGGTTTTTTGAGGAATTTTCCGAGCGCGAGGTTGTGCGTATCTTAGAGTTTTTCGATGCTACAAAATCGTTCCACTGTTGAACCACCTGCAAAAGTACGGTTTGAGCAAAGTAGAAGTTTCAAGAAAGAAAATTTTAGTACATGAAGACGAAGCGTTCACGTAATAAAAGCGTAGCGATACATATGCGACTAAGGAAATTCTTGCAAAACGCACAGTGAGGCAACATTTTCTTCAAGTGCGTGCTGGAATATAAACGACAGCAGGAACGCTAACAAGAACAACAACGGCCTGCGTATCGGCAAAGTTTAAACCAATAGTAGAAGAAAATACATGGTTATGAATTGTGTGTGTTTTAATCTCCAAATATTCTCCAAATAGTTGATTTTTAAACAACTAAAAACGGCCAGCTTATATTGCTAGCCGTTGGACCCGAGGTTGAATTCATTGCCAAATGACGAGAAATGTCCGTTAGAAAACCCTGCACGCGAGTTCTCGTCCATTTTGAGTCTTTCTAATGCGAGACATCAAAGCGGCGTTAGCTTTGATGTTCAATGAACATGGTTAAGGTGGTCCGGGTTTTTCCCGCGTTCGTTTGATTAAAACAACACGAAGCAGCAGACCGGCGCATTGGGCAACTATTGATTTATCTCTGAGTGCATTCAGGTGCAAGTCGCGCAAAAGCAGTCGTGCGTCGTAGGCAGCTCGACATAATTATTTCCCGTATAATCAATCTAATTATCGCAACATTAGTTAT
Source organism: Ixodes ricinus (assembly GCA_037355805.1). Taxonomy (NCBI): domain Eukaryota; kingdom Metazoa; phylum Arthropoda; class Arachnida; order Ixodida; family Ixodidae; genus Ixodes; species Ixodes ricinus. The sequence goes on along the minus strand of JAZHYW010029245.1, from coordinate 55,785 downwards.
GTTACCGTAATTCATATTCTACGCTTCGTTTCTGCTGGAGTCTGAGTGCCACCGACGCTATCAATGTACCGATGGCGCCATTCACGCAGTACCAAAAGCGCAATGTCACGGCGGGGTTAGTCATTCAGTCGTACGTTACAACTTCGGCTTTTAGTTTGGACGTTTGTCCTTATGTGCATTCTAGCCTTCTTGTCTTTGAATTCACTCCGACTTATGGCAAAACAAAATGCACGACATTTCGGGATATGACACAAATACTTTTGCGAACAGTCGCGAAGGTATCATGACAGAATACTTCTTACTCGTACTGGAGGCGCATTTATTTGTTAGCCTTGGGGTGGGGTGGGGGGGGGAGGAGGGGAGCGTTTGCTGAGGTATGACGTTGCGGCCGACAAAATATTGCCCAGATCTATTTTGTTTACCCAATATTTTCTATGTCACCAAAGACTAAACTTTCGGCGAATGCATACAAATTTTTTTATGAAAAAAGTTGACCATGAAGGACTCAAGAAAGACGCCTCCCCCCCTCCCTCCATTCCTAAATCCGCCCCTGTACGCTTACCCATGTTTTTAAATAAATGTTAAAAAAAAACTAAGTGCACCGCGTTTAAGAAAAAAGAAAAAAAAGCACAGCTTTACATTTTGAGAAAGTAGCAGAATCTGAGTTAGACCTTCCATTAAAGTATAAAGTCTGTTCGTACATGCACTCAAAATAGTACAAACAAATTACAAAAAACAGTAGGACAAATATTTTCTCCGAAACATCGAGATTATTAAACGACGAAACGTCGAGATATCTACATATAAAATAAAACAATACAATTATGGAATAAGGTAATGTCGGCCCACATCCCCAACAGAAATCACGTGTGTTCTTCCGGTGTCACGTCTTGGTGAATCCTTACACATACCAATATAAGCTCGCTTTCTATCATTCACTTTTCTAAAATGTGTTTTAGTACTTTATACGATGTCTTTAAGTATGCGATAAAAAAGAGTTTCCATTCGCGTCATCGATCAATCTGCGTCACCTACAGCACTCAAAGGCCCCCAAAAAGGGGCACAAAACTCCTTTTTACAGCGCTCGAAAAAAAAAAAAACTGCACCAAAACTTTTTTTTAGTCGATAAATTTTACATATTTTTGTCTTTTGGTAGTTTAGATCGAAAATTTCACAGCGTAACTTATATATATCTCCTGGGGTAGCGTGCTCATGAAACACTTCTTTTTATAATCTAAAACGTGAATCGATATTGCATTCTTCAGAAAAGTCAAACAACGCAAAACACTCACCACTTCTATATTTTACTTCTTAACAAAATCAATGTATTTCTTGCGCGCATCGAAGTGTTTATCAAGTATGTAGTTATACATTTTACAGCGCCATGTTTTTTTGTCGATTTCTATTCTACACTTGCTATGTTCTTTCGTTACGGTCGCCCTCTTGTAATGTAAAGCTGCCATCTGTACGGATTGTTATATTTTTTTCAACGAATACTGATTAAAATAAAAAAAACCATGAACGCTACACAAATGAGGTCCGTGCACGTCATTTATACGGCCAGGCGGGCATTATGTTCAAAAAAGAATGCATGTAAAAGAGGACTAATTAACGAAAATGCACCAATTATTTTTAATCAGATGCTTCAGGACACATGTTTATAATAAAAAAATGAGAACTATCAATGCAAACAATCAACCCAGCTTTTTTTTTTTGGTTTTGGATTTAGACGCAGTTGGAATTATTCATTGTAAGATTTTGTTCTGGAAATCTGTCGATACCGAAACCAAACGCGCTATGCCTGCCGGAAGGACGACCCTCGCGTGATGCCAGAGGGTCACGTGCTAATGACGAAATTTATCACTTTTGCGTCACAGCGCGTCGCGGAGCTGATTGCAGTGGGGGTTCTGTGGCTGGAGAACTAAAACGATAAGCCACTTTAGCGGCTGCGACTTAGATAATACTTGCCGTTTCAAAATTAGTAAAAAAAACATACACACAAAACACGTTTTAGTGATATTACACAGCAAATCAAAGCAACTTGTCGCGGACGCTAACGTAGCTTATTGCTCAATCGCGCAGACCGCATTTATATAGCTTTCACGGCTTTTTTTTTTCCTTTATAAAAAATGTATTTCTTATTTTTTATTTGGGAAGCTTTCGGTCTATTCTCTAACGCGAAGTGTTATTTTCCCCTCGCAGTACTCCCTGCGGTGACAAATGTGACAGTGTCTTCGATCACGACATCATCAGTCAACGTCAGTTGGACCCTTGAAGACACTGATGGCGTCGATGGCTTCCAAGTGTCCTGGTGCGTCACCACTTCGTGCGCCGCGAGGCTAAACGACATCACGGCACAAACGTTCATGGTGATCCAGTACCTGCAGGACTTCACCAATTACACCATCTTCGTATGCACCTACCAGGACCAGCAGTACAAGACTTTTGTGGGGCCCTGCGTCAACGTCACTGTCAGGACACGGCCGGCACGTAAGCCACTTTTGGTTTAGTCCCTTTCGTTACGTATACCTTCTTGGTTTTAGGCGAACACATGCAAAATAGGGGTGTTACTTAAAAATGTTTTAACATAAAAGAATATACATATTTGTTTAACAGCGAATGTGTTTTAGCACTCGAATATCATTAAAAAAACAGCCAGATTCTGATGTTACGAAACGTTGGGCTAGTACACAAACTTTAAAGCCTCACCCTATTAAGTGCCTATTAAGGTGAACACTAATGGGAATCGAACTTGCAGCAAAGTGCTTGTAATTCAGATGTCATAGCAACTAAGCTAAGCGGCGCATATTTTTTTTTAAAAGTCTCTGGTCGTTTACATGAGAAAAATACAGACTCTGATATGTACAAAAGAAAGAAAAAGAAAAGAACAGAAAAAGGCAAATACGGTGACTCGCCAACAGACAAACAGCCATGAGGCTAAAAGACTACCAGCCAGTCTTTTGGCTGGGAGCCATAATGGGTGGGGTCTATAGAACTGGCAACCACTCTATGTCGCTGTTAATCTTTATATAACATTCCCCGAGGCGCTTCACACTCTAGACCAGTGTCTGCTCAGTTCTATGGGCGCCGCCATGTTTGTTTATGCTGACGCCATCACACAGTATGGGGACTGCGCTTTTTGCAAAACTCCGTGTTTTTTTAGAAACATTCGCACATACCGTAGAGCAAGAACGTCAGAAATGCATAGTCACAAATCTCCAAGAACTACAGCGATGCCAACAGTGCTATAAAAAGTAAAAAAATCATGTTTCATGCGCAGCTCCCTCTTCACAAGAGCCTGCGTTTGAGATTATCATTTCCCATTTTTATCGCTGGGGGTTAGGGTTTCAGACACTGGTTTATAAGTGCTCTCGGACGGTGCGGACATTTGCATCTACATGCCGCACCGCCATCCTGCTTTCTCAGCTAAGCGGTGCAGGTGGATTGAGCGCGACTACGGAAAGGGCACGAGGAACAGCTGCGCGGAGCGCAACTGTCTGGGAGAGCGAGCGTTGCGTCATATGCCACGAAAAAATTTATGCAAGCTTGATTAGGCATGCTGACAAAGGGCGCAGAATGTGTCGAAGGAAAACTACACACTTAATGTGTGGTTTTCGAGTCAGGCTTATGTGAAAGGAGCATGTAAACATCTCAAATAATGTATGGTTTGCACTCGACACACTTTGTGCTTCCCGGTCTCTGTCGGCATGATCGAGCTTCTGTACGTTTTAGATGCGGGTCAGGAGCGTAATCGCTTGTTTACACTCTCAAGAAAAAAGGGTGTAAAAGGGTGTATCGTTACACCCTTTTGTCCCATATAATACACCCCAAAACTTCATTTCTGACGTACAGCAGCCTATAGTCGAACAGACGGCACCAAATTTTACGAGCGGCTCTCATAACGGTGCGATATAACTTTTTGAAATAGCTAAAGTACGTATCAAAGACCACATAAAGAAAACACAAAGTTTTTACAGTAGGGCCAAGAAAACCCCGATCATTTTTTTTTCAGTCAGTAAAACGTACATTAGCTATTTTAATAAGTTGCACCCCACGGCTATCAAGCCCCTCGTAAAATTTTGGGTCGTCTGTTCGACTGTAGGGCGCTGTATGTCGAATTGAAGTTGTGGGGTGTATTATATGGAACAAAGGGTGTAACGATACACCCTTTTACACCCTTTTTCTTGAGAGTGTACACTGAAACGGTCGCTGGTAGACTCGGCAAGACAGTCTGTCCATTTTGGCGTCCTACCTTCACTCAGCGAAGGGACTCCGGTTATAATCGAGTGTTGTTGGTCCCCAATCAGGAAGCATCTTCAGATGACTGCAACTATACTGAAGCGAGCAGTTATATATAGGGGAGGAAAGACGACAAGAAGGAGTCATGCACTCTGGGATGCGAGAAGAAAGCTTTCGTTCATATATATTCGGCGATATTCCGCACGACGAGCAGTTGGTTATTTTAAGGTAAATATTATAAGTATTATTTAATTGCACTAATTAGAGGTTTTTATATGCTTAAAAATGAGACATTTTCGTTAAGATTATTATGGTTAAACTCCTAGTTTTGAGGTTGCGGCATATACTAGGGACCTACATTTCCTCAAACTGCAATAATAATAATAAAATGAAGATATCTTAATACGTAGCTTTTTGAGCTCTAATATAATTGTTTGCCAATGATCTATTTTCAAACGCTCGAACAGCTATGACAATCCATGGGTGGCAAATTATCATCACGGGTTCCAAGTGTAGCAATTTTAATTAACAAGATATAGAGTAGAAATAGTCTAAAATCAATAGAAACTGTGTAGATAGCACCAAATTTATGTAAAATTACATTAACTGTAAATAAAGCACACGGTTCTATTAAAGTCGTAACCTTTGCCAATCTGGAAAAACATCCAAAAACGCCGCAAATCCTTTCGGACCGAACGCCCCGAACTTAACAAAATGTAGACTCAGTTGTTTCCTTTTTTAAATTCACAAAATTTTCCAGAACATGTCTTTCCTTTAATTTTTACACGCTGACGTTTTGCCAATCTCAGCCTTTCCAGTTCGAAGGGACGCCTACCCCCGCTTGCAAGTATGTTCAGTGCGGCACGTTTTGTTGGCGTTGGAAAACCGGTGAACCAGTAAGATACAATCCCATACGTGCTGCAGCACTACATTGAGACAGTGAAGGTGTTGTTTCTATTCAAAAATGGCTGTTCGCGAGCCATGATCGCGAGCAGTTCCAGAGCGTCCGCGGAGCAGGAGAACCGGAGGACCCTAGCTAGAGCTCTTCCCTTTTCCGCCGAGAGAGGGCGAGCAACGAGCTGGAGTCGCGACTCAACCGTGTTTTGCGAACCATTATGTTGCTATACTTCGTCTCTATCTTAGCACGGACTACTGCTAGCCGCGCATGCTAAAAACGCGACCTGGAGTTGACTTTGGATGATGCCTCGGCGGCTTCAGTCAAGGCATGCAGTCCAGGATAGCCGCTCGCGCTTGCACAGCCTTCGCAGGTAGTCCACGCTAAGGTGAGACGAAGTATAGCTGAAACATTTCCGACTGCTCGTCAGAACTGACCAATCAGTGACTTCTGTGAAGAATGTTACTTCATCCCTGCCGGATCATGCGGGGGGCTGTGAAAGAAGGAAGAATTAAATACCCCATCTTGGATAAAGCACTCATCCGCATCTCTAGCACGAGGAACAGTCGACCAGTCGCGAGCCATGAGAGTGATATCCTAATAATCCATACAGTATACACCAACACGCAGTTCTGACGTCAGGCTGCTGAGGCGGCGCTGCTGTCGGCCAGGGGCTTGCGCATACGCTTACTTCACGCAAGTCTGGTCTCCACGCACGCGCAGTACACGCAGCAGGTGTGGGCAAGTGCCGGACATGTTTATAAAAAGCGTGCCTATAACCTTTCTGGACACAAAACAAGAAAGCAACACAAACACTTGTAATGCACACGTTGTCAGTTTTTGTTTCATTAACTATTCATGTATTAACGGGCTGTCCGTGTCCACAAAACAGTTTAGAAGAGCTTCGTACATACCCGTATGTATGAAATTAACGAGTTCCGCTCGAGGTATACACTGCTCGGGCCTGCCCTGCATAGCCGCGAGCAATATTTATCCAGTGAAGCGAAATTGTTTGCAGTGGTACAAACTGGTAACTTTGAAGATTTCGAAATTTCCAGTAGTCATAGCCCGCACGTGCCAGATCACGGCCCACGTGACGCATGCATGTTCGTCGCTTCAATAGGCGAGCAAAGCACGCGCCATACGTACGAACGCTGAAAATAACACGAGCCAAAATACTTTTTCTATAAGTTGTTTTTTACCTGCGCTTTGTAGTGACAACACGCGAGGCAGACACGATACTATACTCTTGAAACTTTCATTTTAAAGGGATACTGAATAAAAAAATTGCGGTGACTTAGCTCGGCTATGCCAGGATATACGTAGCGTGAGCTTATGCGCACAAAATGAGAGGCGCTATCAAGCGGCTCCGGTGCAGCGTCCAGACTTGGCTACTGCGCAACGGAGGCGAACAGCTGGGCACGCGGCGGTGCCAGTGCGTCTGCCGCGGCGGCAGCGGCTCCGGCGCGCCAGCTGTGCGCCGTGTGACGTCACTGCTCCTCGCGCATGCGCAGACCGGCGAGGCGCGGCGTGGCGCGACGCGGCGCGGCGTCTCCGGCGCGCTAGCAGTGCGCAGTGTGACGTCACTGCTCCTCGCGCTTGCGCAGCACGGAGCACGGCTCATTATGCGAGCCACGCGAAACTCCTCAATTCGGCCAGTGTAGCTCACGCTACAAAATTGCATTGTCCATAATAAGTGGCGCACAATCTTTCCACAAGCTTGCAGCCGCCGGTGTGCGCGTGCACACGCAACGAAATTGGCGTCGTAGGCCTCCATTCACGCTTAAGATGACAGTGTATTGTATCCGGGGAAAGGAGGATAAAGACAAGCTTTCCATCCCCACAAGTGAAAGCTACGTGCTTGCTATACCAATTTATCGCCTACCTTTTCCACCAGTCCCCACTGAGGAGATGAAAAGCCTGTCTTTATTCTCCTTTTCCCCGTAGCCCACACATTTCACTGTCATCTGAAACGTGAGCAGGGGACTATGCGATGTCAATTTTCGTGGCGTGTGCTCGCGCACACCGGCGAGCTGCTCGGCGCGTGCAAAGATGTTACTCCACCTGTTGTGGCACACGTGAAATGCGTCGATGTTCCTCTCGAGAAGAGAAAGCGTCCAGGCATTGGATACCCATACTGTCTCGCGTTTCCGTCTGGCACCTCCGGCAGTCCTACAGCTTCGCTTTATTAAAGGCTTCAACAAGCGAGAGATTTCGGTGTCATAGACTATTGCTTCAGCAAAGATCCTACCCTCCGTTTCACTTTAAGTCTAACCGTTGCCGACTCAAGAATCCGAAGCGGCCAACCAGGTGGGGCCAAAAGGTGCACCGTCATGGCGCTTGCTATCTTTCTGCGTTTTCCGTTACCGGCTAAGCCTATCACGCAAAAGCGCAAGATGGCGGTGCATTAACTGCTTGTGACTGCTTTAGTTTTCATGGCAAACGCACGAGCGGCTATGTGGAGAGCAGTGTTGTACACGTTCCTCAAAAAAAGGAACGAAAGCTCGTTCCTCGTTCCTTCGGATTTTTGGAACGCGTTCCCGTTACAAGTTCCATTTGTGAAAAAGGAACTCGTTCCCGTTACAGTTTAAAAAATGGAACGTGACGTTACATATACGTTACTTTTTTATTTTGGTGATTCTATATACAATTAGATAAAAAAAGCTTTTTTGTTTTTATTTATTCCAATAAATGGCATCATACGAATTTGAATACCGAGATGGAAAAACACCAGGAGAAGAAAACAAGCGGAAACAAGGTTTCATTTGTTGATATATTCACCTTTAAAAATCTCAGCTCTGGGCCATATTCTTTGTGATGAGCGATTCAAACGAGTCAAATGTACTGATACCCTATATTGAACGAGTGTTTTACAACAACCTCACACCTTTCAATCTAACAAAGTCTCTTGTACGAAATTAACAACACTTGCTTCTCGATGTTTCTGTCCGCAAGACGAGCAAGTGAAGAAGAGGGTAGGGATTTCGGAAGGCCAGTCTTGAAAATTACCTGTCCTTCATGAAGGTTGGATTCGTTGTTCAGCTTCAAGGGGCGGAGGGGGGGGGGGGGGAGTCAAGAGGAGAAAGAACGAAGGTTAATTTGTGTGTATATATTAAGTGACCAATGTTCGGGATATAAGGTTGCGTTCGATGTCCGGTAACCTGTTCTTCTGTTGTAACTGTAGGTCTCCTTGTAAAAGTTCAGTGATGGCTGTAGTCGGCCTTAGGTTTCTGGGTGTATGAGGATTCGGGGGGAAGCAAAGAAAGTAGCGGAGTTTGACTTTCAGACGTCCCTCTTTCTGTGTCTTTTCCATTGACTAAAAGTTTTTTGTTTTTTGTTTTTGTTCCACAGTCTTGGACACTGAAAAAAATGTATCAATGTCCGTTAGAACTCCTGCACCCAACTGTTACCACGCGAGAACCCCGCAAAATAAACCCTAAGATAAGTAACAAAAAAGTTAAGGAGACCCTGCTCTTCGTAATGATATTGTTTTTGTACATTTTAGAATTTCCCTCTTAGAAATAAATTTAAAATGACCCCGCTGGACGAAAAAAGGAACGCCGTTCCTCTTTCCGTTCCAGTAAAAACGTAACGAGTTCCCGTTCCAGTTCCACCGATGCAAAATGGAACGGCGGCGTTCCTTCGTTCCTCCTAAAAGGAACGCGTTCCAGGAACGCCGTTCCTTGGAACGCCGTTCCGTACAACACTGGTGGAGAGCAAGTTAGTCTCGCTTCTCTTGCCGGGGTTGTGGTGACGTCAGAACGCTGAGCTCTGATTGGCTCTGATTGAAGGAGAGAGGGTAGACCTCAGAGCAAGCTGCCTTGAGGTCTACCCACTATCCTTCAATCCGAGCCAATCAGAGCTCAGCGTTCTGACATCAACACAACCCCAGCAAAAGAAGCAGACTAACTTGCGTCTCCGCATATGAGCGCCGTGACAATGCACTTTTGATTCTGCTCAATTGGCTCCTAAGGAGTGCAACCCTACTTTTAATGTGCCCACGTGACCAAATTTGCCGACTGTTACGGGACACAATCTCGTACAATTGTACAGTCTCTACCAATATGGAAGACCCACTAAAGAACGTGGCCCAGAGCGGTGGTTTGTGGGGGCGTGGCGTAACTTCTACATCACTCCGGAATGCGGGAACTTGATAACGCAGCCGAACTGAATCGACTCACCTATCCTTCTTTCAGAGCGACATGGAATAATGGCCCGAAGCGCGAGCAGCGCTCCACCAGCCGCCGTCTCGGTCACGCGCTCCGAATAGTTATTTCATGTTGGCGGAGGCTGAACACCCAAGCGCTCTGCGCAGATTTTTTTTGTACTAGAGATATTCTCCTGCTTGTGTCCAAAAAGACCTTTCTGAATTTTCAATAAATATACACGTCGCAAAAAAAAAGTGCCGACTCATTATCATCAAGTAATCGATCATCAAACTCGAGTCCATTACTGGGATTACAGAATTATCCCCGGATACGGATGTTTCACTGTTTTTGTCGGTATGACCTAAATTTCTAAAAAAAATTGTTTGCAAGAAGAAAAAAAAAAAGCTACGGATTTATAAAGTCCCTAAAGTACAAAAAAGCTCTTTTTGCACTTAGAAAAAAAAATAGTGTGTACGTCGGTGCCAAAAGCTCAGTATATTTTTTCTCTTTTGCTATGTATGTTTCCATTTACTAAGAGCTTAAAATCACGAAACAAAAACGAACCTGGATATAATCATCCGCGCCCAATGTTTTTTAAACTGTCCCTGAAGACTGACAGCCTTCTTAACTCACCTTTTAGATGTAAACGACTCTCCACTTGCCTGCAGCCCCTCCAGGCCCAGTCGCCCTTCCGCTGAGCCAAACGTCCATCATCGTCCTGTGGGGCCCCAAGCCCAGCTGTCCTTCGATATCGTCGTACAGGATACGCATCGTGGCCGTCGGGAACACCACGGCGTTCCAGTACACCGAGCAGTTGTCGTACACCTACCAAAACCTCCAGCCGACTACCAAATACATGTTCCAGCTGGAGTGGTGTCCACTCCAAGGGATTTGCAGTGATCCGGTCGACGTGAGAGGAAGCACGGTGTAGGGCGATTTCACAGGAAATATAGAATCTTAAAAAAGAAGAAGGAAAATTTAGTGCGGCTACACTTTCCCCTAAAACAGTTAGAAGAACCAACTGCTGCCATCTACGAAGAGTATGCTCAGTGAATCACGAGGCTGGAATATGCTTAGACCTACAAAAGACAGCCTGCGCTGTGACACTGGTGATTACGTAAGCGGGTAAAACGTCATGTTTAGATTTAAGCATGATTTCCGTAATTCGCCAAGCTCCCTCCGTAGATTGCCTTTACACGTGACTTGCGGAAAAGTAGAGGTACCAAATTTCAAATTTCAGGGGACTATCGAACACAGATTGAATAGGTGAGTCGGTGCCTCTTTCGACCTAATGCAAGAAAGAAGTGCCAAACTTGATCAAATAAAATAAAAAAGTTATAAGTACGTGGTGTGCGAGGATATAGTGCGCCATATTGATGTTTCGACCCAATTCGAAATGGCCTGTCCCGAATGTACCATATTTGACTGCGAAAATAAAAAATAAAAAAAGAACAGAGTGAACAGACGCACTACCGCGTTTCACTTTACTACAAACCGCAGTAGACGCCACGAGCCACGCCAGACTAAAGCCCCTTCATGCTTTAAAAGTAGCGCAAGGCGCGTCGATGCACGAGGCACGTGCAACGTGCAGCTCTTGAGAAGATCATGGTGGCACAGCGCAGCACTGAGCTAGATTTCAGACGCCATGTTCTTCCCAGAAGTGGCGCGCGGCACGTGTCTCGAGCATTTCCACAACAATGAATGGCGCCACTTTTCCCAGGATAGAGAAGCTTTCTACCAGACACTCGAGCGCCGCGAAAGTAACACGTGCTCACGTAACACGTGACCACTCGTATGTCACGTGACACTCACGCGTTACTAGACTGGCTCCGATTTTCGTAGCCGTAAACGCCGTAAAAATTGAACTTGAATTCATATTAGTGCTTTAAAATGAACCGCTTGTGTCTATTTGCCCTACTTTTAATTCGCACGAATATTGTTCATACTCTGCTCACACGTACCCAAACTTCAATCGATATTTTTTTTTATATTGCAAATTACGAAGACAAATAGGGAAACATTCGGGACTCTGTGTATTATGCCTTCAGGCATCAAGTCGAAATAGAGCTAAACAACGTTGGACAGGTAGACAGACTGAACAGAGGGCTGTTTAGTTTTTAGCACCGTTTTGTTTTTGAACTAAACGTACTAGTACCAATTAATACAAGCACATTAGAGTCATCAACGACCTAAAGAACGCAAGGCATAACGAGTCATCTTATTATCGTCGCACAGTCAATGAAATTGAGTCGTTAGCCGATAACGGTCACGCATGAAGACACACACACAAAGCAAAGAAAAAAAACATTTAACATAATAAGACGATCCATGGGTCCCTTAAGTTATCAGTGACTGTGGTTACAAATAGACCTCCAGACGATATTGGGTATGATCTGATTGAACTAATAAATGTCTCGAAAACAAGCGACTCTGTATAGTGTATACAAATTGTCCCAACAGACGGGAACGTCAATGAAAAAGGTCTGCTGTGTATAGCTGTAGAAAAAAAAAATGTTGGCTCGCAACAAAAGCTCGGCTTCGTCAGTGAACTCCATTCTTTCTCATTAGTAGAGGAAGCCTCCTCATAAAGCGTAATGTTTGAGATCGATAGCATTTATAGGTATGTATTATGTTCCCCGCATTGTGCCTTTGAGATGGGGAGAGTGTTGTTGTTATGTTTGGTGACTAGAAAACTAAAGTGCAAAAGTAATGCGAACACATAGAAGAAGAATATTGAATGACTTGTATAATATAAGTTAACCACTTTGCCTAATCTCTGCTGTTAAATATATTGTTATGGCAAATATAACATTGTCGCCAGTATAATCGTGGTAATTCGGCACTCCCCAAGGCCATTTTTACGATTACTCTGCGGTATTAATTCGAACAATAAATGTAATAAAAATTTCAAGGGAGACAATTGTGAGGATAATAAATTTAAGAGGCAGTTGTTTCCATGTTTTTTCCAAATGATAGGTATGCACAAACCCCGGGGCAATATTTTTGCCGCATTTATGCACATTACGAAAGATTGTAAAAGAAACAGGCGACGGATCTTGTTTTTTTACGTCTAAAGATTTACTTTGAGAAACCTCGTCACTTAAGCAGGGAATAGAGTTTATGCAGAGAGCAAGTTTGTCTGATTTTTGGACAGGGGCTGTCATGATGTGAGAACGCCGAGCTTTCATTGGCTGACTGAAGAAATATAGTGGGTAGACCTGAAGGCACGTAGCATTGGGGGCTACCCACTATCCATTCAATCAGAGCCCATCAAAGCTCGGCGTCGTTTCGACATCACCGAAAGTCCTACGAAAGAAGCAGGCGACTTGCTCCCCGCGTAAGTTAGTCTACAGCAATTTTCAGCCTCTCTGCTAATACTGTTTTGTTGTACGTTGGCTATCATAAACGGGGATAGTTCTGCACGCGTATTTAATAAATAGTATATATATAACAGCCATATCACAATATATCTGTTATTTTGTCAAGTTGAACCAATATAAGTGCGCTGGTGGCGTTTTGTAAAGGTAATCGCAAGCACGAGCTCTCGGTGTATATTCTGTGCAGGCTACAGAGCGTATAGTGCTACACAACGTTGGTTCGGATTAGGGGCATAATGCTTGTATACGTATTTGTGTATATGTGCAAAATGTATATTCCACTAAGTGAACATCCGATTTTACCACTCTCCCGCGATAACGCCCTTTGGGCGCTGCGGGACAACCTAAATAAATAAACTGAACTAATGGCGATGCAGGCGAGTTGGTTATGCATGTTGATAAGTAGTGAAAGCGCACAACAAAGACGAATACGAAGACGGGGAGGCAAACGCTCGTCCTGTTTGCCTCTCCGTCTTCGTATTCGTCTTTATTGTGCGGTTTCACTACTTTTCAACATGAACAAATAAATTAAATGTGACAATTATTTCATGAAAGTCCGCAGAAACATTTATTTTGTAACATCACTGTCTTTCCATGAACACTTGTATTTTACAAGGCAGTTGCCGGAACCTAAGAAATTGTTTAAGTTTTTCCACTGAAACACACGAGAGAAAACAAAAAACCCATCGGTGGTGTCACAGATGAACCTAAAAAAACATATATGTACAGTTTCTCAGTTATATATATATATAATAAACAAGTTCTCTCTTATAGACGTAACAGCCAACAGGCAGTAGAATCAAAGAGGCACGAAGAAAAAAGTAAAAGCTTGTATCTGAGCAGCGTCCCACAAGACAGTCATTCTTGTGTCAAGTGCGAAAAGCACTCAAAACTATCCACAGAGAAAGATACTCGGAACGGATGCCCGGTTTTACAGATATTTGGGACAACAGTTCAGATTGTTTGCAGTCATGCGAGGCGGCACTTTGACACACGAAAACGCTTTTTACAACGTACGAGGTCTAGAGTTATAGCGGGTACGAACACAAAAGTCTCCTGTTCCGCTGGAAATGTAGTATACCGAGTTTTACATTTCTGCCTTGTCTTGTAGCAGGGTTCACATTGCATCACAATGCAACTTGGTAAGGAACAAATAAAGAAATAGTTTTGTAACTTGGATTCGGCGGGTCAAGTTTACACCGATTTTTAAATATGGAATGGAGCCGAACCTTTAGTAAACACAAATATTCTGAACTCTGTATTGCTGGCATTCCTGCCAACTTCACCTGTTCTCTCTTTGTCTGATTTCCTACTCTCGCATTTGTGTAATCGCAGACGTGTGGCGTCAAGATTTTGGAGCCGTACCCCCAATTCGCAACTTTGACGTGTGAAACATGACATGCACATCTTCACAACGACGAGACAAAATATAATGTAATTTTAAGTCCGGTGAGCAAAATATTCCTCCGGTCTTTCATTTGGCCATTGACGCTGACTTTGGTGAGTGTGAATGCATGTCTGAGACGTTTCGTTTTCAACACTTCGACAATAACATCACAACATACGTCCTTCACTTTCCTCAGAGTTCCGCTACACGCAACATGCAACACGCACCATTCTCTTCTTCCAGAATAAGACACAGAACAAATAATGTGTTTGGCCGCTTCACCATCACTCTCTCTGCCGTCGCCATGCTCATAACACTTAACACATCCGTTGCTGCCGGAATGAAAATCTCAGTCACTGTCACCATGGGCGTGGATGTGGTCTTTATAACCTCACGTTTTCTTGAAGGACACTCTCTTTGGCGTAGATGGCATGGCTGGAGCGGGTCCGCCCATGGAACCCCGGAGGAAGGCTTCGATGGCATCGCCCAACAGCATAGCATCCACAACGTTACCTTCGTCCCACTTCACCTGAGACTCGTCTTTAGGTTTGGCTTCCTTTGGAATCTCTTCTGCAGGAGCTTCTTTCTTGACTTCACGAGTGGCATCCCCCGAGTGTTTCCGCTTGGGTTTTTTGGTGATGAGCTCCTCGACTGGTGGCGCTTCCTCCTGAGATTTCTGCTGGGGCGGTGTCTTGCCCGAGAGGCTGTTCCTTTTCGACTTGCTTGGTTTTACCTCTTCGCTCGTACTTCGCTCTAGCGTGGTGGAGCCGCGCCGTGGTGCAGGTGGTGTTGACACGATCCTGGGGATATTTTCTGCCGCTGGTTCGTACGTATCCGTCGCCATTCCTGATGGGTCAATGGTGGCTGACCGTGTGGTGCGGAGGGTGATTTTCTTGGGTGACGTTACACCGACTGTCGTCGACGTCACAGACGAGGACGTCGAGGATGACTTCTTTTTGGTGTTGTGGTGGATCAGAGACAGGATGTCTTCTTTCTTGCAGACGATCCCCTCATCGATGCTTGTCCGTGGAGACACGTTCGGGGATCCGTCCGAAGACTCCCGTGAAGACTTCCTCGACCCTTCCCCGCTGCGCATTCCTTCTGGCGAGCGATCTTTGTTTACGGCCGAGTCGCTGGACGAGTTGCGTTTCTTGATCGTGAATTTAACTTTTCCACCGCCACCGCCAGAAGACGATTTTCCATCCAGATCATCGGGGCCGCCTGACGAAGTAGCGGTTACCGAGAGCTTCTTCAGTCCTTTTAGTAACTCTGCGGAAGACATGGTCTTGCTGAAGAACTTGGAAGTTTTCCAACCGGCCGCCTTGTGAGCTTTCCCCTTTGACTTTTCGCCGTCGGAAGAGCTGCCGGATGCTTTGGTGGAGGTAGGTTCGGGAACTAGCTTGTTGGAGGTGTCCCGTCGTGTCAGCTTGACTTTGAAGCTTGATGGGTGCGAAGCGCTCTTGCTCAAGGGCTCGGCGACGACAACCGTGGTCTCAACGGTTGTTGCAGATCGTCGCGGACTAGAGGAGCCACGGCGCTCGTCCTTGGAGGGAGAACGCGCTCGGTCTCCTGGTTCGGAGCCAGTCGTGGCTGGTTGTGGAATGGACATCTGTCTCACGGCGGCCATGGCGCGATGCGCAACGGCCACTAGGTGGTCTCCGCAGGAACACACGTCATTCTGGGGGCTTGCGAGCTTGATGAGAAGCTTGGGCCACAGGGTGCCGGTTAGATGTTCCTCACTGGGCAGAGGCGATCAGCTGAGGCATGCGGGAACCGATTCGGGAGATGTTGGCATTGTTGGCCAGCACTGGACCCGGTTCTGCAAGTGCCTGCAGTGAGGAAATAAAAGGGAATTTCTGGTCAGTTCACACAGTTATTATTTGGAAGGGAAGGCAGAAATAAAGAAAGTGATATACGTGCCATCTCGCCATGCTCACAAAACGTGTGTGTGTGTGTGTGTGTGTGTGTGTATGTGCGTGTGTGTGTTTTTAATGCCAGAAATATTCGAATGCATCTTATGGAAAGACGGGATATGTAAATAGGCTACGTGCACGCAGAAAAACAATCAGTACATGAGCCAGACAGCAAATCTTTGAAATTACCACCTAAATATTTACGTTAAGTAAATACGTATATAAACATATTTCGCGATACAGGAAACTTAACCTCGTATTTTACACTCGTACGGGAGATGTCACTCAGAATGAATTCGTAAAAATATCTGCTATAAGAATACCCTACATATTCACGGAGTATAAGTAATACGTCTTCCTGGATAGGACAATATCGGCTTTCTTAAAACCAGGCCGGGGGAAATGGGGAGGCTCAGTATCAGCCGTTCTTTGTAATAAAGAGGAAATAGAAAAAAAAACAGTTAAAAGCTGACCGACCTTCTACTATAATCATTTCGAAAGATGTACATCGATTGTTCGACTAATAGGTTTCTAACAAGTAGGTGTCTCGCAAAAAAGTTTTACACAAAAAAGCACAGGCGCAGTATGCTCAATACTGAACCGAGCATCTGAACAAAGAAGCACGAATTTTCGAATATTTGCCTACACTCTTCCTCGCATTGTGCCATAATCGAAACATCTTTCGTCCGTTCTAACATCGGAACTTCAAAGGAGGCTCCGCCTCTTCTCTTTGAGAGAGGAATGTAATGGCGTCGCTATGCTAATAAATAGTAAAGAACGCACCTTTTGGTGACGTCCCGAAAAAAGTTCAGTATCCGTTAGAGCCCCTTTTTTCTTGACTCGCAACAACACAAAGAAGAGTAAACCTCAGGCTCAATGTGCATCGGCGCAACGGGCCTTGAGCGGATAATTTTTTTTTCGTAAGCAAAATATAGTGTACGCACAAAACACATTTTTTTTTTTACTTTAGTGTTAATAGTCGCTGAGAGTTCCATGACACGAAGGGCGTGGCGAGTAAACTGCATTATATTATCGCTCGGCAGCCAATGAGGTTGCGGCATTCGCCGATAAAAATGTCGTAGGACCTATCACTAAGCCACGCCCATCGGTTCTTAAGCTCTCGGTGATTATACACTGCGTTACGGTGGAAAGTTGGTCTTGTTGGTTGAACATGGTTTCCTTTCATTTATTATGTCTCTCAGGGTCTGAAGGCATGGCCAATCTTTCTAACATGGTTAGAAAGATTGAACAGCGCTTTTTGTACCAGTACGTTTTTTTCTCGCTGTTTAATTTTTGTCATTTTTGGAAGGGTGCGACGAGACAGTGGCGTCACGGTGCGGCTCCTAGCAGAAGCATTTTGCATAGACATCGCGTGTAGCAGCCGACCTTATAGTTTCTAATCAATGTCAGCTTGCCTGAGCACAGGGCTATACAAAACGCTCGGAGCCGCAGTCGCCACTATCTCTTTTTTTTTTTATAAGTCCCGGAAATTGAAAAGAGATTCCCTCCACGAGCTGGTGAAAACAGCCGCGGTCATCCGAATCCCGGTACGTTAATTTGATCCACGTCAGCGAGCAAATAAGGGAAATATGATAATAAAAGGAGCGAAGATTACTTCTCACGAAGATTTAATCGCTTAGTGGCACCGGTGAATGTCGTCCCGTAGTGATTTCAGGACCGTCGAACACACAAACTCTCCGTAGAGGTATACGTATTGCAATGCAGATAAACGATAAAACGTGGAGGTGTGTGGCCGTCGTTGTTAACAATTGCGGAGGGACACGATTGAATTCCAGCTCCCATCAACTTCTGCCGGTCGAATGGCGCGAAAATATACATACGCGACAACGTTGGGCATGGTTACGTTTTCGAATGTCAAGGTGTAGAGGCGTCTGAAACGCTGCGGGTGCATTCTGAGCGGGCAGCGCTCAGTGACGTAACGCGGACGCTGTCCATGGCTTGGTAAAGGCAGTGTTACACTCCGACGTTGAGCGCAAACGTGGCGTGTATACGGCAGCGCGCACAGGCACCGATTGGTCGCAGATATCGAGTTCCTGCTCACCGGCCAATGGAAGGCGCACGTTCTGCTCTACGCTGCGTTCGGGTGTAAGATAGACAGTTGGGGAAACGGCCCATAGAAGCCTATCGCAGCGCCGTGACCGGATTGTGTACTCGTCTGTTTGCGGGTACCCCCGATTTGCGACAGATGGCGCTGCGGCGAGAGGAAAAAAATTGGAATCGGATTTGCATGGAACTTTCTGGGAGAGTGCGCAAAATAAACCGAGAGCACGACAGTTCTCCATTGAAAATCCACGAGAAACAATCTCCGTCAGTTTAGCCAGTCGCCGCCAGTCGCCCATCCGGAGTGAGGGTTCGCTGTGCTCCACATAGATGGCGCCACAAAAAAAAAAAGAGAAAACCGAGGGGGACACAATCCGGTCGCTCATTTGGCTCTCGTTTCCCCACCTGTCTATCTTACACCCTGGCCTGGAGCGTGTCTTCGACTATTTTTTTTGGTCAGCCTATTTCGCCCATTCATCAAAAGTGGTCCCGAGGTGAGAACAAATGACGTTAGAGAAGCCGGAGTCTCCTGCTGTCGGATGTCGAGATCCAAGTGGTTAATCATAGAAATGCTGGCGAAGAGCATGAGCGAACACGAGTGTCCCTGTCGGCGCGACGTCCCAGCTTCTGGCCGTCGAAGCTTCCCTGGACTACCCCACTGGAGAGCGACCTGCAGCAAAACAGGAGTCTGCCATATCCAACAACGCTGCTGTGACACCGCCAGGATCGTAGCCGGCGACAACATGACACTTCTAGGGCGTCATCAGGCAAAAATCGAGGGACCATTTTTTTTCTTGACGCGGGAAACACATTAGTCGGAGCCGCGTTCCAGGCACCATCAGCCATGGCGGATCGGCGCACCCCTTTAGATGTCGCGCGGTCCATATACACTCTATGAAACCCAGTGATTGGCTCTCTCAAGTGCTTTGCGAGAAAGTAGACGCACTTGATTCTTTTAGTCTACACCGCTGCACGAGGAGGCTTTATTCAACAAATTTTGGTCCCCCCCCTTCCCCTTTTCTGCGGAAGCTATTGGGAGAAGTTCGAGCTTATCACTTTCACCGTCGGTAATTTGCGGGACACGCGACGAATAAAGGCTCGTTCACACACTTGCAACCCAGTAGGACCGGCTGAAACAAGACCGGTTTTAAGCCTCTTGCGACGGCTTAGGACCTGCTCATCTACTGCGCATCAGGTCCTACACCGCCGCAAGAGGCTTAAAAACCGGTCTTGTCTCATTCGGTCGTACTCGGTTACACGTGCGTAATCGGGCTTTGAAGCGCCGTTCCCACACTAGCAACCGAATAGGACCGAAAGAGACAAGACCGGTTTTAAGCCTCTTGCGACGGCTTAGGATCTGCTCATCTACAGCGCATCAGGTCCTGCACCACCGCAAGAGGCTTAAAAACCGGTCTTGTCTCATTCAGTCGTACTCGGCTACACGTGTGTAAGCGGGCTTTGAAGCGCCGTTCACACACTAGCAACCGAATAGGACCGAGAGAGACAAGACCGGTTTTTAGGCCTCTTGCGACGGCGGAGGACCGGATGCGCTGCTGCGGAGCAGGTCCTACACCGTCGCAAGAGGCTTAAAACCCGGTCTTGTCTCTCTCGGTCCTACTCGGTTGCAAGTGTGTGAACGGCGCTTAAAGGCCCGCGCGAAATGCGAACACACGATGCAGACCGCGGTGGCGAGCCTTCGAACAATGGGCCAGTCCGCTATTCATCGGCATGGCGCAGCGTCGTCGGAAGGCGTAAGCCACCTAAGCCGTTGCTCTAGGAGTCCCGACACCGAGGTACGAGCGGGATAGCGTAGCGGTACTGCTTACGCTCCCGCGGGACAAGATTATAGGGAACGGATATTATACAGCGCTCCCGGCGTTCTCGTACCCGCACATATCCTCTTCTATGGCCCCCCATGAGCTCCAGAAATAATGCGATTACGCCTGTATAGATTCAGAAGCCTCAAAGAGTAGAGGAGGAAGAGCTCTAACCTACAACGATGCACAAAGCACGAGAAAACAGTAAAACAAAGAAGGAAGGGGAGAGACTCTAGAAGCAAATGCCGAAAACGAATTTGAATATCGTTCTCCGCTTTCGCGCTCACGAAACTCTTTCGGCGCCAGCTTATTTTTTTGTCTTGCGTGTTTTGTTTTGTGTTTTAAAAAGAATCACGGGGGGCCAGAGCACAAACACTCTGTAAAGTAGAGTTTATGCTAACAACCCAAAGGCACTGATAAGCTGGGTCAAGATCGCAAAGCTCTTTACACTTGGCGGCTGGTGGAGCGGGGATTGTTGCTTTGGACCTGTTTCAATTCCATTGCTAAACAACAGTTATTCGAAGGTCGTCTTTCCCTGTGCGCTTGGGAAGATGGTGAAGTATTTGTGTTGCAAATTTGGAGGTTCTCTATACCGCGGCTTTGCCGTGCCTTTGGTTTAGCTGTGTTTGGCTAATCTAAGTTGGTTTGTATACGAATGTTGCTTCATGCCTGTTAACCAAAGTTACACTCTATGTGGCTAACAAGCAAAAGAACAAGTCCTTGAAATTGTAATAAGTACTCCGGAGTCAGTGCTCTTAGCGGAAAAACAGTTTGGGTACTGCGGTGCAACCGCGACCATATTATACGTATAGAGAAAGGCCCATTCACATAAGTTCAACATACGAGATAAATATAAAACTTTTCTGATAACCAAACTTGGGAGGCGTGCTTTCGTTAGACGTGCTATATGTGGCAGAGAATTTAGAATCTAGATAAAGTATGTATAGTGCAAAACCACGGTTGTCCATGACGCTGGTGAGCCCGGCTTTCTCCGGCCAGGTCTCCACTAGTGGCATTCGCCGCAACTAATCTAGTCACGTGGGACAACATGGAACAACCCGCTCCATGGGTGTCCTCCATCAAGGGCCACCGAACGCGACAGGCTGCTGTGACGTTTGGCGCCTGCTTTAATCAGCATATCAACTGCGCGCCCGATTTTTTTTTAAATTTTTTTATAGATAGCGTTTTACGACGTTTGTGAAGAGCGTGATGTCATTCCCGTTCGACGCTCCCGTTAGAGCGGGCAGGACACCTCTCGTGTGGGTCGTTTCATGTTGCACCACTAGTCTAGATTAGTTGCCGCGAATGTTACCAGTCAAGCGCTCGCAGGAAAAGCTGCGCGCTCCCGCGTTAAGGCCCGTTCACACCCTTGCAACCGAGTACGACCGAGAGAGACTAGACTTTTTAAAACCGCTTAAAATTTCTTAGGACGAGAAAACACACTTGCCCTCTGGCGCCATCTTTGCGGTGATCCTCGAACTGCATTTCACAAGGGTGAAGTTTTTACGAGATTTCCGAGGTCAAATGTGCCTAATACCTATAAGAAAGGCTCGTTTATAACGTTGACAAAAGTTTTTCGAGCCAAGAAAGAAAGGGTAATGCGCGAGAGAAATAGAAAATGTGCCGGACCGCCAAGTTTACACTGCTACCCAATAGATGGCGCCAGTATGTCCTCTTGTTGTAAGAGATATTAAGATGTTCCAAGGCACCCGGTTCTAACAGGTCGCAAGTGCGTGAACGGGCCTTTATGGTAAAGTGTGAATGGCCAACACTAGAGACACTGAAAAATGCTACGCCTCAGAGTAACCATACTTTGGCCATCTTGGTGCTAGAAATCAAGGTTGCCAGTTATCTTAACCTTTCTCTGAAATCGAATGACACGTTTTTTCGTCCTCCAGAAATGTTAAAAACAGTTCACGACAGCGCAATACAATATCCCACGAGCTTCCCAACACCGTGTCTAAAGCTGGGGAAGTCGCACTTTGAATTATGGCGATCGATACTTGCATCTGCTCTGCACTAAGCGCCAGGATGGCGGCGACCCTAGCAGGTCGGGAATGGAGTGTGTCGATACTCTAAGCCAGAGCCGTATATACAGCGAGTTTGGCCATTCATTGGGAAGTATAGGAGTCAAATGAGAAGACGCCATTGGCCAAAAGCGAGCTGGGCGTGTTCCAGAGCATCTTCACAAATTCGAATGTGGCTGTCATGATTCTAAGAAATGACATAAAACGAAGTTGAAGGGGCAAGAAGGAAGAAGATGACGCCACTTGAGACAACGTTGTTAGTGGAGGAAGAAAAAGACAAAGGATGGCAAAGCAGGGGTAGTCGAAGACTGAGACCGGGAGGAAGCGGCGGATGGGGTCCATGGCTACGCTCCAGGACTCGCTCGACCCTTGCTGTGCACAAGCTGTCGTGGCGAGAGTTCCACACTCCCCGTCAGACGCCTAGGAGACAAGGGCCTTCGCTGCCTTTGGCAAGTGACTTCGGTTCGTCGACGCAACGAAACCAAACTGTAAGACCTGCTCCGAACAGCTTCGTTTCTTGGAACTCTAGATGCGCATAAGCCTGTGTGTATGATTTCCCCTTTTACTGTGTACATACTCCTTTGCTTTCCGTGATATCTTCGTCTTCCTTTTGTAAATATAATGGGTTGTAAATTATTCGTTTTCGGCCTCGCCTCTATCGCATTCGCAACATCTCCGGCCGAACCGTGACAGTGGCCAACCAGAAGCCGGAAGTAATACCCTGGCGGTGGTCGCGAGAAACAAAATCAGTGCGTCGGAGTAACCCTCGGTGACTGAAGATATGGCGCACGGTCATCCAAAATCATGGTGGAAGAGTGCGACGAGCGGAACGATCGACATAATCCGTACGCCAGGCGCCGAGGGCCGGGAATCTGCCGTACGAGCGGTCACACTCTGTTCGAGCAAAACAGAGTTCGAGTGGCACATTCGTTTCTTACATCTTTCTCCATGATCATAACCGAAAATTGCGCGTACGCTATTTTCACTCATGAAGGGTTACTACATTTGGCTCTTACGCGCTTATTAAAACAACATATCTATGATCAAATCTGTTTCTCGCTACCACCGCTAGGGGATTCTTTTCGGCTTCTGGTTGGCCAAGAGTGCATGTCAAGCCCACTTTCTGCATCTGGTGCACGCCCTGGCTCTGCCCCTCGTCCCATTGGCCAAACTCTCTCATACACGGCTCAGCTCTAAGCGCAGCTCATTTAGGGGCTCTAGTCAACACCCCATAGAAACTAAGGCCCGCGTTTTGTTGCGTCAGCTACGTCACCGATCTTAGGCCCAGCGATGAGAGCCAGTGAAGGGTTTTCACCGCCGAGCATCTGAGACGATGCTAACAAAACGCTCCGTATGACCCAGAAAAAAACATGTTTTTCTTGTTTTTATGCGTCGTCAGTCCCGATGCGTTCCGTCTGGCCGCGAAAGTTGGGAGAGTGTGTTAGGGTGTACCGACTAAATGTAATAAGAAATAAAAAAAGAAGATTACGCGACGTGATGAGGCAGATTCGTAAGACTGTTAGGCGTCTGGCAAGTGATGCAAAGCCAGATATTAGGAGGGCAATTTGGGCCAGTTTGTTCATGATCGAAGAAAGGCGCCTAAAAACAAGGACAATGAGACGAAAACACTGCGCCACTGTTTACGTCTCTTCTTGTCCTTGTTTTTTCGGCGCCCTTCTTCGACCAGATATTAGGTGCACAATCTGGCAACGTAGAGAACCATTCAAAATGCAAAAACACTGATCTCTATTGTTGTAGGCTGGATCGCGGATCGCGAGCCTGCCGGTGACACCACCGGCGGCCATTGCTTAACACCAGGCATTACGCGAATGTCTATGGGAGAAACACACAAATGTAGGAATATTGAAGCTTGTAGGCTGTGCTTCAAGGCGAGTATATTATGATGTGATGCGATAATTATATCGGGTGTTTGGAGGTCGAATCGGTATTTGTCAAGCGTTCGAATGCCAATTAAAAGAAAATCAAACGTGCCGGAGCATTTACGGCTGAGCTGGCAAACGTGCTCTCGTAGTGAACTAAACAAAGGAACTTGCCGTCAATAAGACCGTCCTCGGGAAAGCCCAGAATTTGATGCATGACAAAGAAGTTCTATGTTGACAGCGGCTTTCAGAAGGTGAGCGAATTCCGCGTAGAAAAGCCGTCAAGCTTGTCGTCTGCTAAACCCAACTTGTCGAAACCGCCACCGACTCCGCGGTAATTCTAGGTAACTCTCGTCTCATTGAGCTGCACTACATTTCTCGCCCAGCAGAGTCACTCTCGACCACGAAACATTTATATATAAGAACTGTGAGGGCTGTCAGTTTTAATGTTTGTACACATGCTATTTGACAGGCTTTCCGAAAAGCAGCCAAAAGGTTTCAGTGCCTACAACAGCTTAGAAACGGGGGAAACCGCACTTTTCCTTGTTTTTTTCGATAGAGTCCCATGCACTGGGTGGTGTCAATCAATGGCGGCCGGTGGCGACACTCGGCCCTCCAGCTGCCGAGGCCGCGGTCCGCAATCCAGCCTACCACAATAGAAATCAGTTTGTGGAAACAAGACGCCTGCGTATTCACTGCTGTCGTCAGCGATCAGAATCTCCAGTGTTTTCTTGCGTGCGCAGGTAAAGACCAACGCCTTATAAGTGTTGTGTGCCGTAGTGTCAGGAGAATTATGCAGGAGGATTGAAGGTCCACATATTCTCCTTCCCTACCGACGAGCAACGGCCTATGCGAGGGATTAAGGCAATTCAGGAGAAAAAACAAGTTCAACTTACGAACTCTTCCAAGGTGTTTCGGTTTGGTAGCTCTTTTTGTTTAATCCTTGTGCTCTTACACTTGAGAATTTTCATTGTGCTCGGAAGGATGATATTACAGTAAACAACTTTGTTATTTTCTGTTGTCTCCCGGTGCCATTGTAGGTATTTTTAGAATGAGTTAGCAGCTCCAATGTGTTTTGAAATATTTTGTTGGTTTTATCAAGCGAGTCACCTGCGCAGACTATTTTGCTTTGTGTTGTAGCTTTTGCATTTGACATCACTGTCTATGATATAACAGCTCTGTTGTCCGAGGCTCATATTTTGATTTACGCAGCAGGATAGTTCGCCTCTGAGGCTGTAAAGACACCCAAGTGTATTGGTTTTGGAGAAAATACTTCATCACGATGCAGTGGTTCATCGCCTGAACGATGCTTTCATTTCATTTAATTTAATTTCATATAATTTATTTTCTCTCAGGGCCCAACGTTATTACAAAGAGGAGTGAGTTTTTAAGGCCGACCACCAAGCAGAAAGGAGGATACTCTCCCTCAATTTTTCCTTTCCATTCTTCGAAAGAGAGGAGACGTTCCTCCTTCCTGCGGGGAGTAGCTCAGAGACGCGCTCCTGTGGGGAAGAGGAGGAGAGAAGAGTGCGATGGGGAGTGGAGAGAAGGAAACTGGGAACCGGTTTTCTGCCCGGTAGAAGACGATTCTGTACGTCGCCCTTTAACATAAAACATATATGAGTGTAACAACAAACAAGGCAAAAATAGGAATAAGGGTTAAGGAACAGCAACAAATATTTGTAATCGCAATTTTAAAATCAGTCACATCACTTATTCAGCTTATGCCGTGAAAAGGCGATTCCAATCTATTGAGGTTTGGGGAAGCAAAGATGCATTAAATGAGGAGATGTTACAATGGGGATGCCAACCTTCAGATTCTTTCGTGGTGATGTGCAAGGTGGTTCTATTAATAATGTTTTACGAGGTGTGGGATTCGAGCGCTAAATCTTGTGAAAAAGACATAAACGTGATAATTTCCTACAAAGAGAGAGGTTAGGTAAGGATAGAGATGCTTTCATCGAGGTGAATCTGGCTATGCGATGATAGTTTGGAAGAATGAAACGAACGGAACGATTCTGAATGGCTTCAGCAGCAGATGTGAGGGTGATACCGGGGTCCCAGATAGAGGTTGCATATTCTAGTTTAGAGAGTACTAAAGTTTCCTATATAAAAAAAAGAACATGTTTGGAGACACAGGAGTTAGCAAAAGGTTTCGGTTGAGATAACCTAGTAATTGATTTGCGCTTTTAGTGACATATTCGACATGGATATTCCAGGATAGGTTATTGGCTAGCTGAACACCAATATGAAAACAGAATTGAAATATTGATGTAGTAGGAAGGACAGGTGTTAGTTTGACGGGACACTGTCATAGATCTGCATTTAAAAAATGTTAAGTTGCATGAGCCAATCTGCACACCAACGAGTGACATTATTAATATCAGTTCGAAGGATGGAGATGCCAGAATCGTTAAGAATTTCTTTATAAAGAACACAATCGTCAGAATACATCCTAATGAAAGAGGAGACACGTGTAGGAAAGTCGCTAATATAACTAAGAAATAATAGTGGACCGAGTAAAGAACACAATGAAATAAGACAGAGCAAAAAGGTACGCAAGTAAGTGACAAACCGGACAGGACAGAGCGGTGTTTTATTTAATAATGTTTAACCTTTTTGTACCTTCTGTACCTTTTTGGGATGTTTTATTTAATCATGTTTAACCTTTTTGTACCTTTTGTACCTTTGCACCTTTTTTCGCTATCTTATTTAATTATGCTTAACCACTAACGACTAGCCCAGCTCTTAACCTTATTACGAGTAGGAACCTTGTGGGACACCGGAGTTGACGTGCGAGGGTGATGAACTGGTTCCGTTAGCCTGAACAAATTAGGTGCGATTTGTTACAAAAGATTATATGCGAGCGAGTACATTAAAATTTATGTTTAGGTTACAAAGTTTATGAAGGAGAAGCACGTGAGCAGCCTTGCCGAAGGATTTAGAAAAATCTAGATTAATGCAGTCAGTCCTGGAATCGCGGTTCCGAGTGCCGTGAAGGTCATGAGTGAAAGTTTCAAGTTTGGTTTGAGATGAATAAAATTTACGGAAGCCGTGCTGTCCAGAGGTGAAAAAAGAGTTTTAATTCAAAAAGTCAACAAGATTAGAATAAATTACATGTTCAGGGATTTTGCACGGAGTGCTGGTTAATGTGATAAAACGAACATTTAAATGATTATGTTTATTTTCGCCTTTGTGCAGCGGGATCACCTTTATCACCTTCCACTCTATTGGTAGTATATGTTGTTGAAGTGAATGGGTAAATAGCCTGGATAAGATGATTCTAGAGCACATTTTAGTATTCCTCAGAAACCTCGCCTTAATATAATCAACGCCTGCGGTAATTGATGCTTTAAGGTTTCCAATAATGTTCCCAGCACATTTGTAGTTCACAATACCTGGAAATGGGGGCGTGCTTATGTTTATGCACCCTGAACTTAGTCTTCCTTAACAGACGAGTTGTCTCTCAGCTGTAGACGAGGAATTTAGCCAGTGCAGTACAACCGCTAGCCTGGGGTCTTTAACGTGTATTGCGCAATAGTGATACACGACCACACGCCGGTACAATGCTCATCCAGATCGAAACAAGCAGGGTTTTGCAGCGCGACCTTTCGCTCCACGTTCTCCGAGCTGGTGTGCGCTAGCCCACTCGGTCACCGATCCCCCCTCAATAACTGGAAACATTTGCAGAACACCACAAACATTAAAAGGAATCAATAGCTCGAGCTAACGGGCATTGAAAAATAAATAATAAACACATAATTCAATATAGAAGGGCGCACGTGATCTGGTGCATCAACTCCGTCACTATCCCAGAGCGTTACATCGGCACTGGTAGTTGGATTAATAACTTTTCAAAATTGAGGGCACTATTTATTAGCATTGATGGTAATGTAGAACTGAAAAAAGTAGCTTTCGCCTCTTCGACTGCTTTGTTATAAAAGTCGGCAGCAAGATGATATGCTGCCCAGCGTTGATTGTCGTCCGACCGCTTAGCAGCACGCAATAATATATATCTTTTTAAATTTAACATCCTTTTCAAATAACGCTATGCCAAGCCGAATGAGATCAGGATGATATCGTGTGAAGGGGCACATAATCACTCATAAGTGACGCAACCTTTTTTTTTTAAATAGGCACCAGTTTTTTTCAGCAGAGCGCTCATAGAAGCCATGCGTACATTCATCTAAAGAGATACACACCTAATATTCATTGCATCAAAATCAGCCCTGCCATAGCTGCATATTTTCTGAATTTTCTTTGATTTATGACATTTAGAAATATTTAATACAAAATTCAATAAAAAAAGTTAGCGGGAAAATTTCCCCGCTAACTTTAGCGGATTAAGTTTCTCCGCTGAATAAGCGGGGAAATTGACGTCACGTGACATCAACACCAATTCAGTTTCCCCGCTAAATTTAGCGGGGAAAATGACATCACGACTTCGTGTCACGTCACCCATGAACGAATTCAACGGCTGGAGGAGAGGTGGAGGGAGGAGGAGGGGAGGGTACGAAGGAGGAGGGGAATACTCTCCCCTTAATACCGTCCCCCTCCTCCTCCTCAAGAGCTGCGCTCTAGTTTCGCATTACAGAGATTTGCAAACGTCTTTCATTTTTTATCATTTACTTTGGGGAATGTAAAACCTCTTCTGCAGGAGCCTCTCCTTTAGAAAAAGATTTCCCATTCACCAGAGTAAATGACGTGCTCTCATCTTAGCCGTGAACGCGCCCACAGTGTTGTTGAAAAGCACCGCACACTTGTTTTAGAAACATTGAGTTTGCCAATACCTACGCTTCTACTCAAGTGTGACTCGAGAGTTGCTGACGAGAATTTCCTCGTAAGCACCTGACGCTTAGCTCCTCCCGCATCAAATATGTGGCAAATGAAATTTTCGCATTGCGACTTCTGCTCGAAAAGAAAGCAGAAACTTTCATAACTTCTTAAATTGTCGGTTTTGTCCCTGCCAATTCAGGGGATTTATTAACATGTTCTATCCAATCTTTACTAACAATTGTATAGAAATTTAAAATCCCTCGCTGAGAAGCGCATCACGCATTATGCACAATATTTTGGCCCGCAAAACTCCTTAAACATACAAACGGTAGTAATTCATAGGAGGTGCATACCTCATTTCTTGGGGCACTGAAGTGTCACTGACTTTCTAGACTTAACAGACTTTGACCTCAGGGTTCCTCACACGTTTCATGCTGACCGGGTGACTCCGGAAGACAGCCACCGATTCTTCCGGCCAGTTATTTTCAGGAAATGCTGTATACTCATTAATGCAAACTCCAGGAAGTCAGACATTTTGTTCAAAAGTAAGTGAAGTTTGAATTATCAAAATTTATCCAAATATAATGCAAGATACAAAAATGATTTAGCATATCAATGGCTACACATACAAAGCAGATGTTTGATGATTTCCTCTACATGGGCCTACTGAACATAAGCAGGTATGCCACACAAGAAACATTTCCGAACTGTGAGACATATGTTTATTTATCCCTCAAAAATGTTGTTTATCATAGATTGTTTAGACTGTACATGATAACTCAAAACAAAATAAAGTTTTTTCATCAGGCCAAGAAGTTGTCCAATGGGAACTACTGAGCAGGGGACACGTGAGCGATGAAAACGGGCACCGCGCGGAAGTTTTCATAGCAACTTGCACGAACGCTGTGACGTGGACCTATGCTATGCCACCACGTTACAGCGTCCGCGCAAGTTTCTATGGGAATTTCCGCGTGGGGCTCGTTTTCATAGCGCATGGTGCCCTGCTTGAGCCGCGTTGACTGCGCTTCTCACCGAGCACCTGTGAACTGCGGAGAAGCAAGACCCGCCAAAGCAAGCTGCGCTGGTGTCGCCTCTCTGCAGTGCACCGGTGCTCGGAAAGAAGCGCACTCAATGGGACCGCGAGAACAAAAAGTAAATTACTACATGTTTGTGAATGAGGCCAGCTGAACATAAAAAAACACACAGAGAAAAAATGATAACATTCGCACCACTGGACTAGCAACGTTTAATAATGCCTCTTTTTCCTTTTCTGCTGATCGTTGACTCCGGTTTCCTTTTGCTTTACGCTAAGTTAGATTTTTAATTCTTTACACTTGATTTAGGTTTTCTTTTTTTACACTTAATTCGGAAATTCTTTTCCTTTAACGCCTTGACCTTTCTGCTGTCGGAATGTTCTCATCCCTTCCCTTCTGTCTCCTTTAAGCGATCTTCCTCTTCTTCTACCTTT
Source organism: Ixodes ricinus (assembly GCA_037355805.1). Lineage (NCBI taxonomy): Eukaryota > Metazoa > Arthropoda > Arachnida > Ixodida > Ixodidae > Ixodes > Ixodes ricinus. The sequence goes on along the minus strand of JAZHYW010029245.1, from coordinate 25,797 downwards.
GCCTGGAACTCATGTCATTCCGCAGGAACATCTTCTCCGAGTTGTGTAGTGCAACGGAAGGGGCACTAACACAGTTCTCGCCTTTTTCTTCGATGGCTAGGGCTTCCAGTAGTTTACGGGTGAGTTAATGTTTATGTCGCCCCACGATGTTTACGTTGCACAACGTTGCCTCGCATTGGCATGCGCCACCATGGGCTGCAAGGTGTCCTGCTTCTGTCAAGTTTCGTAGAGATGTGACATGTTCCCTGGTTCTATCATTAATACAGCGCCCTGTCTGCCCACTATATCACCTTCCACATGTTAATGCAATTTTATAAATGACTTCTTTTGAAATTGGGCGTACCTTGTTTTGTGTGCGATGTTACATACCTCTTGGTGCCTACGTTGGTTTTCGTTTACCCTGCCGTACATTGAATACCCCTTGTTCGGCGCGGAGCTTATCACCTGGACCCCTTGCCGGCCTGCAATCTTCTTTAGCCGGTGAGTGATGCCATGGAGATATGGTGCTACCACTATGGGATTTCCAGTCTTTTCTTTGTTGTTCGCTCGATGACTTCCTGTCCGCGCTTCAACTTCTGGGAGATCTTTTCACATATTGATACCAGTAGTGTTTCCGGATACCCAGCATCAAGTAGCCTAGATATCTGAGTGTCAAAACTCTTCTGGATCTAGAGTTCACATGACTTCTTTAAGGCAGGTGTTAGTGCCGTGGTGGCGACCCCACGTTTCACGTTGTTTGAGTGTCCGGATTCGAATGGAAGAAACCCTTTGCAGGACCGAGCTTGGTATCGCCAGCAGACGTGGCCATCTTTAAAGTCTAAGGCAAGATCAAGGAATCTGATAGATTTGTTTACGGGTAGTTTATGAGTGAACTCAAGTCCTGAGCAGCTCTCTTCAAAGCATCTCACGACATACTCGCGGCAACCGTTGTTTTGTTTCTCTATCTCCACGTTACGAAGTATTAAGAAATCATCAACGTCGCGGAAGATGACTTCAATCCGAGGATATTTCATGCTTCGTTGGATAGCAAGTCCGCATGTTGCGAGAAAGACATCGCTGAGGTAAGGAGCCACTCGAGATCCGATGCATACACCCCTTTTCTGCACATACTGCTGATCTTGATAGGACACCACCGTCGCCTTCAGGTAAACACTTAGCAATTGCAAAAAGCTGTCGAGGGACATGCCAGCCGCACTTTGGAATGATGTGAGACCTTGCTGTTCAATTGTTTCTCGAAATATGTTTAGGAGGCCTGCATGGGGGATGGAGTAATACATATCTTTTATGTCAAGGAAAAATCCAGAGGCAATGTTAGAACCATTTTCCTGCAGAAAGGAGATCACACTTTCTGAATTTGGAATCTTGAAAGGGTCTCGTACCTTCACTTGGGACAGTTTGTTTGGCCAGAAATGTTGCCACTTGTGCTTGCCAAGTATTTCTTTCTGATACGATTGCCCGGAACGGAATTCCATCTTTATGTGTCTTGGCTGAGAAAAGACCGACAATTGGTTATTCTTCGATCCTTTAACTTTTGTGACGAGACTGCCTAGCTGGTTATTTTCTAATGTCTTCAGGATGGCTTTTTTTGTTGATGTAGTTCTTTTTTGATCAAATGGAATGAAATGCTCTGCCATGGCTTGGTCGGCTCTTTCTTTCTACTTTCCTTTATCGAGGACGACGAACCGTCCCTCCTTGTCTGATACGCATAGTTTTAGATCTTCGGTCCGCAATTCTCGCACTGTAGAGCCAAAACTCATTGTCTGATGTTGAGGGTTCCTTATGCTTACAAGGCAAGCAATCCCTTCATTTATGATCTGCGATGCTTTTTCTTCTGGAGCTTTGGCCGCGATGTGTCTTACTAGTGCAACCTTGTCAACGGCCTTAAGCTTTAGCGGTACTGCAAACTTTGGACCCTGCTCTAGTACCCTCTCGGCTTTTTCTGTAAGATTGACGTCCCCAATGACGCGAAGCGAAGACCATTTGGTGTTTGTTGTGGTTCTTTTTGCTAGGTGGTGTTTTGATGCTGGGAGGAAATGTTGCGTCCACATTCATTCGGCTGTGATCCTCATCATTTTCAGTTGATCTAGGAAGAAGTTGTATCTGAGGCATTTTACTCTCAGGAAATCTGGAAAACGACGTTCGAATTAAAGGGCGTATGAATACATGAAAACGTAGCGGGACAACGAAAATGTTTGAAATTTGTTTGAGTTAAGCAGAAGTACGAAATATCCGAGTTTGAATTATCGCAAGTTTACTGCGTTTGTTTACTGGTTTACCAAATTCAAAAAGGAATAAACTTGGAACTAATAAGAGTCTAGCACTCACAGAGCACATTGGAACTAACAGGATACACAATGTCGCTTTCACTAAAGTGTTTACTACACACGCGATAGGTTCTAAAATGTCGTTTTCTTATTTTCAATTTGATAAGGCATTGCTTTCTCAGTTTTATTTTGTCCGAATCATAATAAGAAATACAAAATAATTCGCCGTGGTAGATGTTGAAGTGTGGCAAAGCGCTGGATCTTCTATTTTCATTATCCAGATTTTTGTACTGGGGTAGAAAACAGTACACCGCAATCCCAGCGCTTCGACACCTCGGCGTCAAAACTGATTGCTGGCAAGGCTGCGCGAATACCACGTTTTCAAGCTTTGGTAACATGTCCCACCACAAATATCACTTTACCAAATAAATACAACGCTTGAAACAGACTTCGCCGCGCGTTACATGAAGCAAGCTGACAAGCCGAGGGATCCAAGATCTGCGTAGTTTGTCCTACCTGCGATGTCACAAACGATGATGATGATAGCTAGAAAAGCGCCCCTGCATTTCGGGCACGCCACCAACGGGGGAACGGAAGAGCATAATGAAAGTTTGTGTTAAAAAGTATTTGTACTACTTTGAAAGTACATTGCATTTATAGTACTTTACTTCAGTTAAATTGCGCCCGGGGTACGTACTACTTTACTTAAAGTACATAACGCCTAATTTGCATTGTACTTCCCCCAACAGTGCTCTTAACGCATAATGTGTTTTATCAGCCGATTTCCATGGAATTCTAGAACTGTAGCATTTGATTTTAATGGTCGCCTGTAACAGCCTGCTGTAACGACACGGAATGGCGTTACGCTGATATGATATAAAAAACGCAGGATTTTAAGTCACCACTTTGAAATTGTGAGTCAGGTGCTTTGCCGACTGAGCTATGCCGGGTCGGTGTCTGCTACCACATGAAAGCGAACCTATTTGAGCGAAGGCGCGGTCGAGCGCTTCGCGGCTTTTCCTGTCATGTTGCGCCGTCTCACGGCATGTGCCAGAAATGGGATCGAATCTTTGGTAGGCTGTGCCGTTCAGACGCCTTTCCCTTCTTTCCATGGAGGCCTATCATACATTATGTGCTTGTCAGTCTTCGTCAGCATGAGCAAGCTTGTATAGTTTTTCTTTTCTGTCTTGCTTGCATTTTGCACCATAAATAATGCACTCGCTGCTCTACCTCGGGAGAGAGAAAGAAAGAAAGAAAACTTACCAGCAACTCAAAGCTGACACGCTTGCCATCGTGAAAACGCGCGTACACTCTAAGAAATGCCTGCGCGTCTACTTACCCACAAAGCACTCAAAGAGCCAATCTCTGCGATCTAGGAAAACAGCTCAGCAAATGATGAGGCGGAGCATCAGTTTAGACCTAAAAATGAAGTCTGCGCTGTCGCATTACGCAATGCAAAGCGTCATGCTTGCATTGCGTAATGCCACAGCGCAGACTTAATTTTGAGGTCTAAAACATTTCTTTGGTACCCATCGAACAATCTTACTTATTGACGGACCCATCTTGCATATGGGAAATACATAAAAACACCGATGACGTGCAGATAATGAAATTTAGCGAACGCAGGAGCCTGCTCTTGAACAGAGATATAAACTTATTTTCATTAAGTTTCGTCTGGAGGACCCGGCGTATATATAGAAAAAAACAAAATTCCACAAGTTCGCTCTCTATTCGCAATTGCTGTTTCGAAAGACTGTCGCGTATAAATAATACCAAAGAAAATAAGACCCCCGAAAAGAAAATAAAGAAAAGAAAGAAAAGAAGCAGGTGATTAGTATTCACCAGACGCTTTTTTCTTTGTTCGTGACTGTCTTTCGAAAGAGGCGACGGAACTCTCTGAATGCCGCCCTAGAGTTGGTCCAGAAGAGCCGAGTATGGGACAATTGGGCGTTGATTGATTCAATTCCATACTCCCGCAATGCCTGTCTGGCATGCAGAAATGAAAGGGGGGGGGGGGAGGGGAGGCGGATAACTCTTTGCTCAAAGGAGCGCGGATATTCGTGTATACGTATTTTCGAATGCCCCAGTTACGACATTAACAATAAAAAAGTGCCGAAGCTTTTCCGCTTACTGGAAACGCCACTGTGGCACCCAGACAAAAAAAAAATTAAAATAAATAAATAAATAAAGCAAGAAATTACAGTGTGATAATTATTTTTATGAAGGTACAAGTCCTAGAAGTGTATCAGAAGTGTACTAGAAGTGTATCAGTACCAGAAGAGCAATAGAAGCGTGCCAGAAGCGTTGTCACCGTTACCAGACAACACCTCCTAGGTAGTAAGGCCATCACGATAGGGTTTACACGTCATCAAACAGAGGCCATCGTGTTATGCAGATTGGGGACGAGTGCTGCGTAAGCCTTTGGCAGGGACTTGCGTTCAGTCAGTGAGAATACGAGTCCTATACCGAACACTGACGCAGCACTCGCCGTGCATACAATCTGCGCGCTGGCCTCCACTTGATGACGTCGAAAATCTAGCGCAATGTCCTTTTTACCTTGGATGTGCTGGTCTAGAGGTCCACGAAAAATTGTGAAGATGCGCGTGTAGAAAAAGAGGTTGCGTCGCTGTCGTTCTTCTGGAGTTATGATCCGCTACATTGTTGATGTGACGCAGCGTTTCCGAGCGTTTCCAGCGTTTCCGAGCGTTTCCGGATATAAATATGTAGCTTCGCGTGATGGTGAGCCGGTTCACGCTGGTTGAGCGCATTAGACCCCGAATAAGCCGCGATGTGTCTTCTAGCGCGCCGCTGCACTATGGTTTCTTTATCATAGAGAGAAATCGAGCAGGCGTGCAAGGTAGCAGTGCCGTTGTTTTGAATGCAACGCGACCGCAGCAAGCGCCTCCGCGGTTGCTTTACTTTGCACGTGCGCTGAGCATCGCTCCATATGCAGCAGCCAAAGTAGTCATTCAAAAAAGGTTGCATCGAAACCTGCGTTGGTCTCATTGGAAGCGTGCGACAGGATAGAGTGGCGCCCTGTTGCGGCCTCTAGCAGAAGAATATCGGAGAAACAACGTGTGTAGCAACCGATCTTTGTTTCTTATCTACCATGTCAGCTCACCTGAGCACACCGCTTTACAAAGCATTTGGAAACACAGTTAAAGCTAAGTTTTTTTTTTTTAACGTAAGATTTGAAAACTGAGAGTTCCGATCCACTCCATACACTGTCGAAAACACGTTCGATCATCTCAATCCCATTATGTCTCTCAATCCACCAGCGAGCGAAGAGCAATCTGATGTTAAGAGGAGCGGAATATATTTGTCGCGTAGATTTTATCCATTACTAGCACTGTCTGATGTTGCCCGTAGAAATTTCTGAACCATCAAACATGCGAGCTCCTTGACAAAAAGTGTACCGTCGAAAAAAAATAAATATGGCGCCGTGTTGCTGTCGTTGTTTCTTACAACTGCGGGCGCCACTGATCAAACCCGAACTCCGAGCGACTCCCGCGTGCCGAATGACGTGAGAGCACAGACAGAGAAGCGGTGAAAACGGTTCGGTTTACGAGTGTCAAAGGTGCGAAACCTTTACCCCAGAGTGAGATCGAGAAGTACTGGTGCGGCGGCCAACACGCCGTGGGCGGATTAGAAGAGACCCGAGCGTTCAACGCTTTATTATGCGACACTACGCGGACGCTGTCATGGGTGGCACTGGCAACCAGCAGCTGCCAAGCCGGAACGGGGCGCCCACTTTTTTGGTGCCGCTCACTCCCAATAGGGAATAATAAGTTCCGAACGCCCTCTACACACGCGCTCTCACTCGTACTGAAAGGGGAAACACACACACACACACATACACACACACACACACACACACACACACACACACACACACACACACACACACACACACACACACACACACCACACACCACACACCACCACACACCACCACACACACACACACACACACACACGCACCACACACGCACACGACACACACACCACCACCACACACCACCACACACACACAGCACACACACACTTACATTTATATCAAGCGTTAATGTTTGCTTAGGTGCATCATTTTCCCTAAAAATTTGCAGTTGGAGCGTTTCCTTTTTATCAACCTCCATTTACATGCCGAGGTGAAAATATTAAGACGGGCCCCGCGTTTGTAAACCACTCAGTGACCATAGCCTATTAGGGGCGCCTTTGTTGTACAAAGTCTGATAAACGAGTAGGCTCATATCTGTAGAGAAAACTCGTGAGCTACCAACAAACGAAGCCCTCGATCCGCAACTTTGAGAAACAATCGATTTGGCGCAAAACCGCTTTTTTCGGAACAAAATAATAAAAAATAAAAGGAAGTTCGCGCAAGTATAAACATTTCGGTGGCCGGCGAGGGAAGATAGTGGCTCCAAGGACGGCGAACATTAAACGTCCGTAGAAATCGGTAGCTCATGTTCCGGTTGAGAGAACGCAGATAACTTGGATCGAAAGCGCTAGTATCCTTCTCACGTCAGTGAAAACCAAGGAACGATCTACGACGATGGGAGTCAGCCCGGCGGCGAAACCGGCAGCGAGAGGCTGTCTTTTTCGAAAGCGTTTAAGCTAACACGAAAGACGATGCGATGAACGACTCGAAATTTAAAATGTAAGTTCGGGTTAAATTCCGACGCGCTGCGAAAGAAAAAGAAGAACCGGTACCAAATCACTCCGGAACATTTAAGCAATCAAAAAATACAAACGCAACAGATTTTTTTTTTTTTTTTTGTACAAGACGAAGGATTTACTTAGATTAAAAAGAGAACCAAAACGAACGAGCAAAATCAAGAGGGACCGTGTGTGATAACCCTCGAGGAGCTGTTTCGGAAGGAAACCCCGCCGGCGAAAGATCAGCGCCGACGGGAAAGAGCGATGGAGTGGCCATCTCGTCGTCGGCCCGGACTTTGCTCTCTGGAGTCTGGACGGGCGAGCGACGAGGCGTCGTTGGTCCCTGGTTTCATTGCTTCCCTCTTCCCTCTTATTTTTTCCCCATCTTCTTATTTTTTTCTCTCCCTTAGGGAGGTCCATCTCCGCACCTCGCGGCCGGCTAACGAGCAGGGAGACGAGTACACAAAGCCGGGGAGAGAGAAACACATCGATCTCGGCCGATGCTGCGCCCGCGAAAAGAGGGTAGACGGTGTCCCCTCAGGGAAGAGGGAAAGCCATGTTCCGTTCATCCCGAAGCTGACAGTGCGGTGGGATGGCTACGTGGGCTAGCTGGACCAGTCAACCTGCCTCAATCACCTGAGCCTACACAATCCATTGGTGTGGATAAGGGTTGGGACTGGGATCACATGACGATGGATAGGCGTATGATTGGGTGCAACGAGCTCCAAGCTTCCACCGCACTGTCAGCTTAGGGGTGAACGGAGTATAGGGTCGGAAGGGGAAATAAGAGGGTCGCCGAGAAAGCGATCGATGTGGGTTGCAAGCAGCAAGCATCAAGAGCAACCCCCAGCCGCAATAAAGGTGTTCCCCTGCTTCCTCCCTTGTTTTACTTTTTTTTCTTTTATCAATCCGAGAGATATTGCGTGTTGTATGCTCTTCAAAATTCTTCTCCAAATTTCACTTGTCTTTTTTTTTAAAGACAACATAGTGATATACAAGTTTGTTTTTCTCAGGAAAAGACAAAGGTCGTTTTAAAAATGGTTCTCCACCTGAAAACCTGAAGTGCAAGGCGCACTTTAAAAGAAATTCGATCTTTTTTTATTATTATTATTTCGGGCACGCAATATAAAATCCCGACCTCAAAACTCGAGATTTTGCAGGATTTCAACGCGTCCAAAATTGTCTTCCTCGTCTTCTTTTTTTTTTAGTGCGTCATTGTAATTTTTTTGTCGTTTAGATTCAGTTTGTTCATCATACATGCGGTATGCTCCACTAAAAGAGATAGTCAACGTAATGGCCTTCAAGAATAGTATCGCCTATTCAACTGCGCCTTTCCAAGAAATCAGCAGAACCCATCCTTTGGGAATGATTATCTACGTTAATGCGAATAGCATCAAACGGTGCGGATATGCGCGTTCGTCAGGTAGCCGGCACACTCTAGATACGCCAGCCCACTCTTGAGGCGATTCTAAATTTGTTGACACTTTCACAGCCCTGCGCACGATCTCCGCAGCCCAGCACGTGCGTTTGTGTCACTTAGGAAGGCGAGCAAAGCACGCGCCATACGCACAAACACTCAAAATGGTACCGACCAGACTTTCTGGCGTCTCAGCTAGTCTCAACTAACGGTACTCTAAACGGTTGTTTATATCTTTACCATGGGACGCGCTTTACAGCGCTGTCACAGCTGTCGGTGACGCGCGTTCCATGCACGAGGGCTCATTCGCTCTCGTGAGCTGAGCCCGGCCGCTACATCACCCTCTCCCGAGCGCGGGAGAGGGTGAGCTAGCGGCCGTGCTCAGCCTCGCGAGGCGGAATGAGCCTCGTGCGTGAACGCCGCGCACCTACTGTGACAGCGCTGTAAAGCGCGTCCTATGGCAAAGATATAAACAACCGTTTAAATGCTGTTCACCGGCTCTCTGGATGCCCGTCCTCGCCTACTGGATGGCGCTGTTCATTGACAATGGTAAACCTGATAGCAGCTGTGTACGATGTAAACTATGTTCGAGAAACTGCAGTGGCTGTATACCTTTTTGAAGCTGTCGTTGATCAGAGAATTTTGCCGATTCTCACTCGCCCCTCCAAACCTAACATGGCGACCTGTCGCCGCCTTCATCTCAACGTTGTCAATTATATTATTGTACATGTTCAAGTGAAATGTATCGTGAATTGTAAATCTTTGTTCACTGTCAAAATCTTGCAATAAAGAAAAAAAAAACTGCCTTCATAAGCTCTGTGGTATAGCGCGTCTGCCTGCTGATCAAAAGGGTCAACGGTTCGAATCCCAGCCGGCGCCGGTCTTTTTTATTTATTTATCGACCCGCGGCGTAAGAGGTTGGATAGCCAGATAGATACGTAGACGATAAAGTGCGTGAAGTAGCCAAAGAATGCTATTCGCATTAATCATTCGCATTAAAAGAAGGAAAATTTAGTGCGGCTACACTTTCCCCTAAAACAGTTAGAAGAACCAACTGCTGCCATCTACGAAGAGTATGCTCAGTGAATCACGAGGCTGGAATATGCTTAGACCTACAAAAGACAGCCTGCGCTGTGACGCAGGTGATTACGTAAGCAGGTAAAACGTCATGTTTAGATTTAAGCACGATTTCCGTACTTCGCCTAGCTTCCTCCGTAGATTGGCTTCACACGTGGACTGGCGGAGAAGTAGAGGTACCAAATTTCACATTTCAGGGGGACTAGCGAGCATAGATTGAGATGGGTAGTCGGTGCCTCTTTGACCTATGTGCAAGAAAAAAATGCCAACCCTGGTCAAATAAAAGAAAAAAGCAATAAGCGGCGTGGTGCGCGAGAATATAGTGCGCCATATCGATGTCTCGACCCAATGCGAAATGGTCCTGTCCCGAATGTGCCATATTTGACTGAGAATAATTAAGAAAAAGACCAGAGTGAACAGACGCACTACCGCGTTTCACTTTACTACAAACCGCAGTAGACCCCACGAGCCACACCAGACTAAAGCCCTTCATGTTTTAAAAGTAGCGCAGCGGCGTCGATGACGAGGCATGGCAATGCAGCTCTTGAGAAGATCATGGCGGCACAGCGCAGCACTGAACTAGACTTCAGACACCATGTTCTTCCCAGAAGTGGCGCGCGGCACGTCTCGAGCATTTTCCACAACAATGAATGGCGCCACTTTTCCCAGGATAGAGGGGCTTTACTTGTATCTTCGTTTCACCTCATCTGCGAGCGAAGCCAAAGCTAGAAGCGCGAGACCAGCGTTTTTTGCTCTCCCCAGCTCGCGCGCTCGGCAAAGCCTCGAACGCACGGAGCTTTCGCGCCGAGCCTGCTTCGCCTTCGCCCGCACATAAGGCGAAACGAAGTGGGGATCGGTGGCCGAGTGGGCTTCAGCGCACACCCAGCTCGACGCGTGGAGCGAAAGCTCGCGCTGCAGAACCCAGGGATCCTGGGTCGGGCTCCACCCTGCCCGCTTCGATCTGGATGAGCATCTACCGGCGCGCGGTCGTGTATCGCTACTGCATGGTGCACGTTAAAGCACCCCAGGCTAGCGGTTGTACTGCACTGGCTAAATTGCTCATCTACAGCGAGTGACTCGTCGCAACTTTAAATGGCTGACCAACTGCACGCTGTATAAATATCCACACAACCCAATATTTTTAAAACGAAGTATAGACAATCGAGCGCCGCGAAAAGTAACACGTGACCATTCGTATTTCACGTGACACTCACGCGTTACTGGCCTGACTCTGATTTTCGTAGCTTCCGTTCAGCGTAAGGTGAAACGCAGAATACGAACTAGTTTTTTCAGCTAACGCCGTAAAATTGAACTTGAATTCATATTAGTGCTTTAAAATGAACCGCTTGTGTCTATTTGCCCTACTTTTAATTCGCACGAATATTGTTCATACTCTTCTCACATGTATCCCAAACTTCAATCGATCTTTTTTATATATTGCAAATTACGAAGACAAATAGGGAAACATTCGGGACTCTGTATATTGTGCCTCAGCCATCAAGTCGAAACAGACTGAACAGAGGGTTGTTTAGTTTTAAGCACCGTTTTGTTTTGAACTATACGTACTAGTACCAATTAATACAAGCACATTAGAGTCATCAACGACCTAAGGAACGCAAGGCATAACGAGTCATCTTTATCGTCACACAAGTCAATGAAAGTTGAGTCGTTAGCCGATAACGGTCACGCATGAAGACACACACACAAAGCAAAGAAAAAAACACATTTAACATAATAAGACGATCCATGGGTCCCTTAAGTTATCAGTGACTGTGGCACTAGACCTCCAGACGATACTGGGTATGATCTGATTGAACTAATAAATGTCTCGAAAACAAGCGACTCTGTATAGTGTATACCAATTGTCCCAACAGACGGGAACGTCAATGAAACAAATCTGCTGTGTATAGATAGCTCTAGAAAAAAATCAGCAGAACCCATCCTTTGGGAATGATTATCTACGTTAATGCGAATAGCATCAAACGGTGCGGAGTTATGCGCGTTCGTCAGGTGGCCGGCACACTCTAGATACGCCAGCCCACTCTTGAGGCGATTCTAAATTTGTTGACACTTTCACAGCCCTGCGCACGATCTCCGCAGCCCAGCACGTGCGTTTGTGTCACTTAGGAAGGCGAGCAAAGCACGCGCCATACTGCACAAACACTCAAAATGGTACCGACCAGACTTTCTGGCGTCTCAGCTAGTCTCAACCAACGGTACTCTAAACGGTTGTTTATATCTTTACCATAGGACGCGCTTTACAGCGCTAGCTCACCCTCTTCCGAGCGCGGAGAGGGTGAGCTAGCGGCCGTGCTCAGCCTCACGAGAGCGGAATGAGCCCTCGTGCATGGAACGCGCGCGCACCGGTAGCTGTGACAGCGCTGTAAAGCGCGTCTATGGTAAAGATATAGACAACCGTTCAGAGTGCGTTGAATGACTGCCTTCATAGCTCTGTGGTTAGCGCGTCTGCCTGCTGATCAAAGGGTCAACAGTTCGAATCCCAGCCGGCGCCGGTCTTTTTTATTTATTTATCGACCCGCGGCGTAAGAGGTTAGATAGCCAGATAGATGCATAGACGAAAAGTGCGTGAAGTAGCCAAAGAATGGCTATTCGCATTAAAAAACACTCGTACCCAAGGGCAAGAGAACCTTTTTCGAAGGACACTCACTGGGTTAAAGGCTGCTCTCGCACCGTCGTCCCTGCTAACCCTAACCGAGTGGACTCTTGATTTGTGTAAGCGTAGCCTGCGTAGGCACGATTTCATCTCACTGCTGGGGCTAAATGCTCGTATTTTCTCGTCCTTGTTGCGTTTCACGGTGTATACACTTTTCCGATGCCACCGAGAAAGCACTGCACCACATTTGGAATCAGAAACAGACAACTTTAAGGTATTTTTGTTCAGTACGCGCGCGACAGAACAAACGCGATTAGAATGTTTGTTTTATTTCATTTAACGAGGCACCACCCGCTCAGTCGTATAAATCGGCAAAGCGATTAGCCGTCGAAAATAATGTACAACGTAAGATAGCCGAAGGGCGTGGCTAATTCCCCGCGCATTTATAACGTGATTACCGACGTATGCAACATTATTCGGACACGAAAATCGAGGCAGCGTCAACATTTGAGCAATATACTGCACGCACCACGCGGTACCGCGTTATCCAAAAAGGGTTTATTTGAGAACTATCTTAAATAGCACGTCACATGCAGTCAACAGTGTCGACAACACTCAGATCACGACGATCGGGGGAATAAAAGAGAGGACGTCGTTTTGGGGTACGCTTTAGGGCGAGCTTAATTAATTTTTTTCACAGCACCAGCTCCGAGGTAAAATAACGGACGCGACTGATATGTTCCCCAGACTAACCAGATAATCTATTTTGGGTGAAAACTCCTTCTCCGGGATTATCTGATGGGAAGAACAGTTGTCATTGTGTTTGCAAAAATCGCGTCGAGGGCCGTTCGACGTCCTTACCTTTCTTCGTTTCCTGCGAATGCCAAAAGAAGCGCTCGAATGGCAGGCACTTAGGCTACCAACTTTATAGTTTCCCAAATAGGGTACGCGGAAACTTGCAAGAACGGCCGAAAAACTCGGAATGCGAAACCGCAAAACACGGGCGGAGACAACTCTGAGCTGTGCAGGGTTGAACAGTCCAAAGAGAGGTAGAACATTTGTAGCTACTAGGGGCCGCGACAGTCACACCAGTAGCATCGTCATCACCAACATGGCAACGGCATAAAAACATTTCTTGAAAAAAAAAAGTAGAGGAGCGATTTCGAGTTTTTGCATTTATACCAAAAAGAAGCGCAAATCAGTTGAGGGCAAAAACGATAGAAAACATGCTCGTCAATGCATCCTCTTACGACAAAGTTCGAGAGACCCAAGGCGTTCTTTTCTATAGTCTTAAGAAAGGCAGGGCCTGGCAAGTCCCGCCATCTTGTTATTTCTTTGCAGCCAATCAGATGGCGGCTTTAGCCGATAAGAACGCCAAAGAACCGATCAGGAAGCAAGAGGCGTGAACAATAATAAATCACTCCCTGCGATCGTTAAAGTGACAATTTATCTTTTTTTTTCTAGGTCCCAAATTTGCGTGATAGTAAATCAAACTTGAGTGACGTACGTGGTAAAAATCGTTTAAATGTTGTTGTTTTTTCTATTCAGTGACGCGCTTGTTCTGTAGGTGCCGAAAAAATCGACAGAATGATATATATTTTCAGCAAAGTATTTCGCTAAAAAGAACAGCAAGATATACGAATTAAAAAAAAAAGAAATGTCGAAAACCACCCTCCGATTTAGCAAGTATCAACACCGAAAACGCGGAACCTTTGGTATGGGAGCCCTCCGGTACGAACTTCGCATATGGGAGTCTTCTGTAGCGCATGCGCAGTGCGTACCGGAGGGCTTATTGTACCGTATGGGATGTTGAAAAACGGTCCCCTAAAACGCTGTAATGTTTCTAAATTCACCGTATCACCAACACAACTCTGCCTTTAACAATCTCGAAAAGCGCGCGCGCACGCGCGACGCACGCACGCACGCACGCACGCACGCACGCACGCACGCACGCACACACACACACACACACACACACACACACACACACACACACACACACACACACACACACACACACACACACACAGCACACGACACGACACACACACACAGCACACACACGCACACGCGACACACACACATTCATGTTTACTGAAATTTTCTAAACGCCAAGTTAGGCACACGTACGCAGCATTTATATCGTAGCTTCGGTCTGTATTAGTAATATGCCTCTTGAATGGGCCGAAGCACGGCGCGGTCTCTTCCAAATAGACGTGCGGAAAACGCGTGGGGCCTGCACGCTTTATGGGCGCTATAAAATTTGGCATCTTCTCTCGGGCAAACAGCCTCCTCGCATTAAAGGGACACTCAAGTGGTTTTTGAGTTCGTGTTTTGATGATGACAGCTGAATTTAGACGCCCCAAGTATCCCTAAAAACCAAATAGTATAGTCATACGGTGATTATTTCTTTAATAAAATGTAATTGAAGGCCGCCAAACCTCGGATCCATCCGAAAACGAAACCACTCTCATTGGTCCTCGCACGCTTATCAAAAGTATCTCGGGCCAATGGCGTTGGACGACGTTCCGTCGCGCAGTGATCCCGAGGTAGCCGCATCGGCCGAACCTCTTTGTCATTCGAGCTTCGATCATGGCGGCGTTCTCTACGCTCGAGGACCTGATGCCGTTGGAGGTTGAAATTCTTCGGCGGACAGCCGACCTGGGGATGATTTCCTATGACGCCACTCCGACGTGCGATGTGGACGATAGCAGCGCTTCGGAGTCCTGTTCGGGTTCCGAAGACGATGAAACGCAGACCTTTTCGGGCATTCTTCGATTTGAGGTTGGGGCAAGTCGTAACCAAACCAACGTTTGACATCGCAGCGTTACCTCTGTTACGTGATGTCAAACGATGTCGCCACGTTGACTTTCGCCTCGGGAGGACGGGGGAAGGCTGGTTCAGACATGTGCAACGAGCGCGTACCTACGACTGCGTCCGTTGCAACCGGAGCGACCGGAACGACAGCTCTGCGCCGCGCGTACACACCTGAAATTACTACAAGCACAGCGGCCCCTCTAAAAGGGGACGCACTGCTACTCAATGCCGTAACAGAATAGAGACAGACAGTTTTCTATAGCCTAAAGCTTTATTATTGATTTTTCTTGATAGGCTTGCTGGGTACAGTGGATGAAAAAAGAAAATAAAAAGATGCCGTACGCCGTCTTGGACGATCACGACTCTATACACGACATTGCAATAGTACAAATATCGCCACACGCATTTTCTACGATTATAAAAGACAATGTAATCTTAGCAGCGATATAGCAACGTAGAAATATGATTTCGTTATCAGATAGACGTTGCGAGCGTTCAGGATTGCTAACACTAATAACTTTTCTCCGGTGATGAAAACGCGTGAAACTTCGCGTCCTTTATACGGTACGCGCCAGTAATACCTTGAACTTGAGCACACGCATGAAATGCGCCAAATAAGAAATCCGGGCGATGTTCGAGGACACAAATGCTTAGAAAGCACCACTGTAGTCGAAGTAAACAAACACGACGGCACGGGCGTTTCTGCTGTCTTGAGAGTGCAGCCACGGCATCGCCGCACGAGTAGGTGGGTCTTCCCTTCTAGTACGTGCTGGGTTATCATAACGACACACGACGAAAATTCACAGTCAAGGATAGCGCTTTTACGCGGAACGATGAGCTTTCACCACGCCGTCCACGTCGATGATCAACACCGACGCCATGTGCGCGCAGATACGTGCGCTTCCGCGCATCCCGGGGGAACGGGAAATTCACCCCCGCGGAGGACGGCAAGGAGAAAACGTAGTCCCTTGTTTGTGAAACGATAATTGCAGTATCGCGTATTCTAAACTAGAACTATTTTACGTCTTGTGAAATTATAATGCACAACATATTTAAATAAACTGAAAATTGTTTCTTTAGCGAAACTTTACAAAGGCCGCCAAAATTTTCAAACATACGATAATTTCATTGGTCCTCGCAAGTACAGGAAAGAGTCCGCACGTATTTTATTCCTGCGTGATTAATAGGCGGTTCTGCCTTTTAAAACTGAAGATACTCATTCACTGACACTTTCTTAACGCCATCGCACCAAAAAGTAGCTTCCCCAAAAACTGCTTGAGCCCCCTTTAAGCTCCAACGAAGCGAAACGCTATGCATACACTTATACGAAAATCACGAAGCGTTTCGTGGCACGATCCACTTTTTATATCCTGAGGCGGCTGCATGTTTGAAACTTTTGAAAATGGGACCAAATTTGGATACTTAGAACACTTTTTTTTCATCCAAGTTATTGTTTTTTCTTCGCGAGTCAATTTAGAAGAATGTATGGAAGGAGGCAGGCATGAGTGCAAAGGAAACAAGAGTAGAGCGATATAACTTGTACCCGGGACGTGTTGAGATGAGCAGACAGTACCTGAAAGGAGATGGAAGTTGCGGAAGCTATCCTACATCTCTAGCCGCTAGTTCCTTTCTGAAATAACAAACAAAACTAACTGGAAACAGTATATACCTTTTTCACAAAAGCGCCGCCATCTTGAAATATCGTCACTTCCAGTATGGGTGAAAACATTGTTTTGCAGTCGCCAGGCTAACAGAATGCATTTAGGATATAAGCGTAACCGTCACCAATTCTCGTTTTGTCTCTCCTTTATTTTTTTACTATTTGCAAGTTGAAATGCTTAAATATTTTTTCGTCGCCCATACTGGATATGCCTACCAGGTGGCTGAGGACGAGAGTATAGCGAAAACGGTCTATTAACGCGAATAGTTCGCTTTTTCTACTGTTAGAAAGAATCACTCGCTCTAATTGTCGGCAATGACTCGATAGGTGGCACTGTTGTAAGGTTGTCATTCGCACTTGTCTGATTTCTGCTGATACCAAAGGAGTACTTGCCCCCGACGACAAACAAGCGTACAGAAACAAGCACTTTAGCAAGCCTTTGATTTAGGCTTTTTTGTCGTCGAATTAATAAATTACTGAGGGAAGGAATTGAACTGTAAATTGTTAATCACGGCAACGTGTGAATACAATATTAATAACAATAAACTGCTCTCATTTAGTGTTGGAAGTAGTGTTGTAAAACACTACTTTACGCAATTTATTTGTATGATATAACATATCCATGTGCCTGGCCCAATACTTTGACCAAACATTCAAAAACACTTTACTCTTTCGAGCATACCTGTCCCTGTAGTTCCGGTTTAAATCCACAAAGGTATTTCCAGCTGAACGATACATAATACTGCCGATTCAGAAAGCGATATTGACACGCCTTTCTTGTTGAATAGCTGTCTTCTGGTGCGTAAGCCAACCTGACGCTCATGTCGTGGTTCTTAAGGACAACAACCTAAAAGCTATACGTAAATGTCAAATCTATTGTGATAGAAATTTGCAATGAAAGGTTACGCGGTAGTTGAGCCACAGGCGAGATGAAGAATGATAAGCTGGTAACTACATTCTTTAAATGCAGCGTTATTCACCACCCCGACCATCTGATGTCCTATTGGAGGGGATGATCCTCGTATTTAATGTAAGGCATAGACTCGCGCACTGAACCTTATTACACTAAAAACAAAACAAAAAAGTGAATGTGACCAAAAGTGGAAATTTGATTGGGTTTTATCGAAAACTATATAGCAGCTTTCATATTTATGGGAACTCATGCTTTTGTGCTCTACTGGAAGTGGCTCAAGTCAATACTGGACTTTTAATAGACCGTCACTCCAGAGCGTCGCTTTAGTAGTTCATGCGGCCACTTCGAAGCATGGATTGAACACGCGCCTGCTGGGCGCGCTTTCCGCAGGGTACGGTCTACTAAAACTCTCTAATATTACTGTCTATATGGTACTGTCTTTTAAACGAATCATACCAGTGCCTGAGTGGCACTACTGCTTGCTCTGGAGAGTCTGCTCTCCCTCAAAGCACTCAATAAAGCCAATCGCTACAAGATACATGGAGGGTGCTCGGCGCATGACGGGGCTGGTAATACGTTTGAATCTATAAAAAAAGAAAAGAGAAAAGAATGCTCTCTGTTCTTGCATTGAGCAAGACATTTCACCATGCTCTAGTGTCACAGCGCAGACCGTTTTCTTGGGGGTTCTAAACATATTACCAGCCTATTCAATGTACTCCGTAGATTGGAGCGATTGGCGCTCCGAGGTGCCTTGCGGGAAAGCAGACGCTTCGGATTTCTTTGAGGGAAGAATGGCGGCGGGAGTCAATCCGTTGTTCAGGTTTCCCACACAAGTCATCCGATGGAAGCTAATATCCGGGTAAATGTTGTATAGTTTTTGGAAGGGCCGGGACTCTGACTGGTTTACGCCTAGTTCATTTGTATCTTTTTTTTAAATGCAGCAAACCATTTTTAGAGACTTTGTTGTAACGCAGATTGTGTATATACCGCAAAACCCTTAATGTTCGCGAGCCCTTAATTTTCGCAAATTCCTCGAATTGAAAAATTCGCGAAATTTAAGGGCACGCGAAAACTTCGGTCCTTAAGAGTTTCAGTGCAGGCGTCTGGAATTCGCGAAATTTAGTGACCTCGATTATGTCCTCTGTGACCGATTCGCGAAAAATAGGGGCCGCGAAAATAAAGGGTTTTACAGCACACGTCTGGCACCTAATCGTTTCCGGTAATCACTAGAGTGACGGAAGGAAAAAACGCGAGTGCCAGCCGAACGCTGACGCCACACTCGTCTCCTCTTTGATTGGACAGGAATGCCAGTCGGACGTCTTGCTCGAGTAGATCAGAGGTACTCCCGCGGAAGTCACATCACGTGATAAAACGTAGGGTGAGACCAGCGACGCACTCTACCTGTCTATCAGCTATACTATACTCGTTTTCACCTCAAGAAAAAGCGTTTTGCGCATTGTTCATATGCCGCGCCGAGGAGTTATTGCAAGATTTTGTTCTCGGAGAAAGAAGCGATGCATTTGACGTTTGAAACGTGTACGTCATGATAAGATAACATATATCTAATCTAAGCAGCACCTACCTACATATATCGTCATTCTACACATAAAAGAGGAAATTCAATAATGCACCGAAAAGCCGGATTTTTTTTTTACTTTTGTTTTTGAGGTGGAAACGAGTATAGAAGGCACCAAACATTTGCTAACTGCGTGCAGTATATTATTTTTCTTCTTTTTCACTTTATTTCGGTGGACTTTTTTGATAGCGCTGCTCACTAGGAAGCCACACTGCGGCGGAACTATTTAATCTTCTCCGTTAAGAGACGCTTTGCGGCGGGCGGCTGTGTATGGGCGCTGCCATCCTTCAGTTTTAAAGCGATTGCTTTGCGGGCGACACTTTGCAGAAATTTCGATTTCGTAAGCTGTCATCGGCGATATGAAAACAACAATAACAACAACAACAACAACAACAACAACAACAACAAACAACCCTTTTCTGCCCTCATGGTGCGAGCAGAGGAAAGTCGGGACTTCCCGTCGGGCTATGCCGCGCGAAGAGAGCGAAGAGGGCAGCCCTGGCGTCCCGCCAAGAATGGCGCGACAAAGGGAGAATCTTCCTCTCGTCTGCTGGAAACAGTTGTTTCTAAACATTCCTCGCGTTATGCCAAGTCACACTTTGGCAGTATCCAGTTGCTACGCGTAATGTTAGATGGCATTAGAAACGTCCACCGCGCTTACTCACTTACTTCAAGGATCACGGAGCAGTGGTGGCGGTCATCAGTGGCATCCTCGACGCCAACCACGACGGTTATGAGAATTAACCACGTCGCATCTCCGTCCTCAGGTACGTGACGGCACCATTCCCACCCCGCATATTGCGACCGCGCTACAGCTGTCGGTTGTTGTTTCCTCTTATCCGGTTCACTTCAATTCATCATAACGGCAGGACAGGCTATTGGCCTTTTCCATTTTACTGTGTACTCCCGGATACTACAGGCCTT
Organism: Ixodes ricinus; assembly: GCA_037355805.1. Lineage (NCBI taxonomy): Eukaryota > Metazoa > Arthropoda > Arachnida > Ixodida > Ixodidae > Ixodes > Ixodes ricinus. Next base: position 5,879 of record JAZHYW010029245.1, on the reverse strand, counting down.
TGTGGGGGCTCGTCAACACCCGCTTCGGTGGCTCGGCATCTCGGTAAGAGAAGAGAAGATCAGCCAATGGCAGATTTAATCTGGAACGTGTGTAAACGCGTCTATATGTCTCGTTCTCGCAGTTATGGTGCGGGGGTTGCCGCGGCTCCAGAAACGGCGGCGCTGCGATCGCATCTAGGTCGACGCTGCATTACATTTTACATTTCGTGGTACCACTGCTTTTGTCACAATTACAAAACAGGTGGCGATATATATATATATATATATATATTATATATATATATATATTAAACGAACATAGGCAGATGAATTAACCGTACTTAGTCCAACAGAATCAAAGTTTGATTCTTTCAATCATTGGATTAAGTACGGCTCATTCATTTGCATATGTTCGTTTATTTCCTCCTCGGAGACCACGTACGATGATGAAAAAGTGCCCGTGTTGTCTATATATATATATATGTATATATAGAACGTCTTTTTTATTCTTGACAGATTTTTCTAAAAATATCTATGAAAGCTACACTTTATGCGGTTTATGCAAGTGAATTATACGACCAGGGGACGTTATGTGGGTGGCTAATGTTTGCGATGAGACAGCTAATTAATTGAAATTTCTTAATTCCTTTTTAAGTAGTGAAAATAGACATGAGCGTTTCAATAGAATCTTACTGAGCGTCATCGAAAACCACTAAATCAACTCTTTTTAGAACGACTTGAATCTCGTGGGAAACTCGGGGGCGCGCCGAAGTTAACACTCGTGAAGCAGACTCAAAGCTAGCAGTGGCGGAACGCGATGATAATCTAGTCACCCGCGTTCCGCCACTGCTGGCTTTGCGCCTGCTGCACAAGGGGCAACGTTGGTGCGCCCTCGAGTTTCCCACGAACTTCAGGTCGTTCTAAAAGAGTTGATTTTGTGGTTTTCGATGACGCTCAGTAAGTTTCTAATTAGAACCATATGTCTATTTCCCCTACTTAGAAAGTTAATTCACGAATTTTAATTAATTCTCCATATTATCGCAAAGATTAACCACCCACATAATGTCCCCTTGGCCGTATAACTCACTCGCACAAACCGCATAAGTGTTGCTTTCATGGATTTTTGAACAACTCAGTAAAGAAAAAAACATCTTGTATATATATATGTATTTTGTAACTAACAGCTTGATATTTGTTGTAAGTTTTGCGTGTTCTGGAATATCAAAGCCTGAATACTTTTTCTACAACCAGCGTATCGAAAAGTTTTGTGGAGCGGCGTGTTATGATGCGGACCTACAGTCTCCTTTCGTCAACTATGCTCCACTCTCGCCGGAGTATAAGAAATTAAAATCAATGTTCCAAAACAACAAGGATACGAGTGAAAGCATTTCGCAAAGTACGAAGAAAAAACTATTCCCGTTTTCAGCGCACGGCCGCTAACGACCGACACGTCGACAACTCGAAAAAGCTCCCGCGTTGACGGCGACATCGTCATACGTCTTGAGGGCTCGAGCCGTTGACTCCTAAACGCCACGTTTTGTTTTCATTCTGGGGCTTTTCCGCTATATACGCGCGCGTGACTTTATCTCCATGATGCGACAGTCACGAGGGTTCAGAGTTCGGCGACCTTCATCGAGCAAAACGCACGAACAAGTTTGCGCATAAGTCATCGCCTTTTCACGTCGACGCAGACTTGAAAAGACATACAAGATATTTTTTCTTTATTTTTTTGTGCGTCGTGTTTATGTCGCGGGGTTTGAATCCCGGACGCAAGAGCGTCTTCCCAAATCCGATTGGGAATCCCGGCTCCCAAGATGCGAACATGTGCGGCTTCTCCTCTCCGCGCGTGTGTGCTGTTGACTTTCGCGTCATTCGATCCATGAGATCCCCTTTTTATGTTGGCTCTTTTATCTAGTGTATTTATTCCCTTAGTACATACAGATTCATACAATCGATTCAAGCAGAGACGAGAGAACAACAACAAAATAAAAAATGAATGTAGTGAGGAAACCAGATTATGATGAAAATAGTTGATATCAGACTATACTCCGCATCACCTTGAGGTGAACTGAAGCAGAGGCTATGGTCACCGATAGATGAACGAAACACGGAGCGAGGCTTAATATCTTCAGCTTCTTGCTTCGTGGTTCGTTCACCGGCGTTTTTTTATCGGCAAAGTACCGCGTTTCTTAATAGACCCTTTTCAAAAGCTACGCGACGCCTGTCCGCCATTGCTTGATCACGTACACTCTGAGTATGTATTGGCTGACGAGGACACTTCAGCGTCCTGCAAGGCCTCTGATCCAATCACGTGCTTCGTGTCTAATGGATGGATGGATGTTAATGGCTATACTCTTTGTAACGGGCGGTAGCTTGCGCCATCTAGCCTAAGTCTAAAAGGTCCAAGCAGTGGCGACCGCCAGTGTTTCTTGATGGACTTTTGAAAAGGGTCTTCTTAAGCAGAGAGGGACTGCGTATAAGAAGCTTGACCGGGTGGTTTTGGCGGGTATGCGTTCAGTGTTCAGGTTGCTCACGCTGCCGAAGCTTCTCGTGCTATCGCGCATGGTGCTTCGCTGTAGTCCTTCGTTATAGTAAGTGAAGTTTGCTTGTAATCGTCTTTACCTTTCTTTCATGGGGCTCCAGTTGAATTTGGGTCCACCCACCCACTTCACAGCTTGAATAGACCCCTTGCCAAATTTCCCAAGCGTAACAAAAGATGCTGGGAACGTAGGTAAACGCGCCGCGCATGCTGGCGTCTGTAGATGGAACTGTTCGAAAGCAAGCATCTAAAACAAATGGACATTCGCACGCGCGTTCCACAAACGCTTCTTTTCGGTTATTTACTTCGAATCTTTTGTATAGTGAGTATTCACTGGTGGCCATAGCTGTGTGCGTCGACTGCTGAGCGCGTGCTAACGAGCGTGCTTCCACTAATTAGTTTCGCCACGTGCATTCTGCACCGCCAAGATTGCCGGTCTGCAGCAGCCTATTAACGTGAGTTCGTTCCGAGCATGCGCTCTAAACATCGCCCTCAAATATGGCGTCCAGTGAATACTTCCTATAGGGAAGGCGAGCGCGTTCAGCGTCGTCTACCTACGTTCACGCCATTCTCTTTGATCCTTGGGCAATTGCAACGCTATTACGTCGTTTCAGTGCTCTGTGGTCCAGACGTCATGACAGTGAACTACAAGCGCGAGGCTTCGGGCTTATCATGGCGTCCCTGGCAAAGCACGCGCGCTGCATCGACAGTGTCAACGCACTAAGTTCAGGGCGACATGCTCGCTGCTTGCCTAGCATCGTGCTGCGTCTGAGCAACGCCAAGCTGGAAGACGACCACTGCAGCGTCTATCGAAACGTATCCAATGGCGGCCATTGCCGTGCGCGCGACTGCTCAGCGCGTGCTGATGGCGAGCTTCCATAATCATTTTGCAACGCTCATTACACACCATCAAGATTGCCGGTCTTTGCAGCCTAGTAATGTGAGCTCTTTCTGAGCATGGGCTCTAAACACCACCCTCAAATGTGGCGTCCGGTGAATACCCCTATTGAGGTTACAGTGTCAACGGCAGCTGCAATTTATACCATTAGAAAGCTCTGAGTGTGATACACTACCTTCTGCCCCAAGCTGGGATTAGTTTCACAAATACTCGAGCTGCGCCTTACCAGCTCCAAAAACAACATGCATTAAAAGGAGCAAAGACCACTGAATCAGCTTCCAACTTAGTTGGGGAGAATTAGAGTGCCTTCATACACACGCGCGCTTTTGCTTGAGTGGTGACATCTCAGCCATTTTTACGCCCAATCGTTTTTTATGCATTTTGAAGTACGCGCAATCCGGTGTCAATCAGCTCGAGCGCGTAGCTTTGGCTAATGCATAGACGCCATTTTAGCTCCCAGGTCACGCACCGAGTGCGCGAGAGGGTCACGCGCTGGCACATTCAGTGCAACAATGGATGTCTTCACCCTGAGACAGACAGACATGTAGGCACCCTAGGGAGAATCACCGATCTCTATGTCTATTTGCTGGATCGCGTTTCACCGGCTCCGCCTATGGACGGGAATGCGGCAACGGTCGACCATCTTTTTGGTGTAATTATATTATCTCTAGCCATCACAGTAATATGGCGGACAGCGCTGTGACGGCAGGCTGCCATAAAAATAGCCGTGAATCTATATAAAGATAGCCGTATTTTTTATAGTACACTGTACCGTGGGTGATATTTCGTGCTTGATCGAAGTTGTTCGACGAAGCAGATACTTGAAACCCGGTGTGAACGGTAACCCCATCTTTGAGGACCCGGCAAAAGTTTTACGAAAGCGCAGCACCGGGGAAAAGCAGCGCAGCTCTCATCGAAAGCGGACGCCGTACCGGGAATGGGCCCCTCCGCGGTTCGACATTGTTGACAGCTGGTGGTGTGATTTCGTTGGTGGTGGAGTCTTGTGCTCCCAAACGCTTGGATACGGATCAAGAGACGCCGTGGATGTGCTCGCGATCATTTGGGGAATTCTCGCGAGTGTATATATTCACCGGGGTCTCTCCACAAACTTGTGTGCCGATGTGCCCGTGAGTGATTTATATATATTTCTGTCCCATATATTTGCCTGCGACGTTCTCAATAAAATGCATTTAAACGAAGTGAATTGATGGCTTTTCCCGATCATACTGGTCAAAGTCAGAGGCCCAGAGCGTCCTCCGCTCGACCGAGAGAGCGCAGACAGGGCGTCGTCAGTGTCGTGCGAAACCAGCTGTGTGTCAGCTGGTGTCGTGTGAAATACGACACCAGCTGATCAGGTGTTGGCCAATCGTAATTGCGCATTGCAAAACGCGGGAACTTCCGAGCAGTGTATCGGCTGGTGTCGTGTGCAACCAGCTGTCATCGTACAAATGAAAACGCGGGAATTGCCCTCCGAGTCAGATGCGACAGAGGAAGGTCGACTATGCCGTCATGTTGTGCGGCGCGCTGCTCAAATCGCCCCGATCGCGAAAAGACAAGAATTTACCATCGGTAAGTATTAAGTCTTTCGTGGCTATCCTGGCGCGCAGGGAAACGTTCTGTAAAAAAATATTTATTTGTTCCCAAGGTTTCCACGAAGTCGCCCCACGACCCTTCAGCTGTGGGTGGAAAACGTTGGTATAGGTTGAACTGGGAACCTTCAGAGACGAGCGTGGTTTGTTCTGACCACTTTGAAGAAAAATGCTTCGATAAGACGGGAAAAATTGTGCACCTAAGGGAAGGTGCAATACCCACTATCTTCCACCTGCCTACAGACCTCGTCACGGTACTATAGTACCCCTGCTTCTAAAAATATAATCTTTATATCGCAAAAAGTTAATGTCAAGCACTTGTTCTGCTACGGTTGTTAAAAAAAGTTTGTTTTTACTTTGATTCATTAATAGTAACACCTCTCATTATGGATGTTTTTTTTTGTGGGGGGGGGGGGTGGAACGGAGGTGTCCATATTAACGAGACATGACTGTAACGTCATGTATACAGAGGCCATAGAAACACTCGACTACTTCTATCGCAGCCAAAAACGAAACATAAATTGAACAGCTTGGTAAGTGTGCTGTAGCTTAAAGCAACGTACTACATGCAACGTGACCGTAGAGAATAAAAAAATATCAGTAGGATACAACGAGATAAGGAGAAGTTTGAATAATGACTACGTAATGAAAATTTGTGAGTGCAGATGATATGGATGAGTTAGTTATCTATATGTCGCATTGGCGAGGAGTGACTGTGCGCTGACAAGACTTTTCTAGGAAGTCTAGGTAAGCGAGCTCTGAAGAAAGGCTGTATCACTCTGCGACTGTGGGTGAAAGAAGCTACTCTCAGACATATCTTTCTAGATGAAAAGCTCATACATTATTTTACTCTTTCCTCCCAGACAGCCATGTG